>VXBP01004176.1:0-21753 GCA_013400115.1 Rhinopomastus cyanomelas
ATCCAGTGGCCCGAACCTATTCTCCAAGGGCAGATCCTTACTGATGTCTACAAAAAACATATAAAATTAATCACCACGGCTTTGACAATATCTTCTGTGTTTTAAGGAAAGGTTGTGGAGCTGTGCTGAAGGAGTGGCTGCACTAATTACACCAGAGATGGAAATGCCTGCTCTAAGGTAGGCTTGACTACACTGCCAGATACTACACACCCTTGCAAGGAGCTGGGCAAGCACCAATAAGCATGACCAACAATTTCCAAACATGGAGCTTGTTTCAAAACCAGAAACTTAACTTTCTTCTTTCCTCTTTGTAGCACGTTTCTTTTGACTTTAGACCTGAGTATTTTACTTTGGGTTTTCTGAAACTGCAGATGTCTGGGGATGTAATTTAAGATACATATTAGCTACCCTTCAGAAGACACAGCTTTCTATCAAGTGCTGAACACTTCTCCAGTTGTAACAGTCTTTAAAGTACTTTGAATTGAGTAACTATATGGGACCAGAAACACTCAAAATCAGACTGGTTTTGCCCTTTATTTATCAGTTTTACTTATTTGTCTGCTTTTGGTTTTATCATGTCATTAAACTTGTGTAAGTGAATCTTCTTAACTTGCCTCATTATCATTCAAAAAAGACTGATTTAGTCACTCCTGAAAGAAAAAAATATCTATCATAACTGCTGAATATGAACAACATAGACTAGACTACAGTTAGTCAGGGATTTGTAGCTGGAAAAGTTTGGAAGGAGATCCTGGTGCTCTGAAACAAAAACATTTTAATTTTATTTCACCCCTTCAGAGTGAGCTATTTCTGTGAATTTTTCCACTTGAAGTGATTTAGGAAAAATTCAATTGATTGCTGAATTCAGTTGTTCTGGAACTGGAAGTAGGCATGATGCTATTGAATTGATAGCAGGACTTGACGGTCTTGGAGTTCTCTTCTAATCTTAATGATTATATTCCTCTTTTCTATGGCTTTGTTACTACTTTATTTGATCTGATTTTAGTTATTAAACTCTTACCTCAACCCACAAGGTTTACTAGTTTTTGAATTCTCTTCCCCACAAGGAAAGCAGCAGCTGTGTGAGGGTTTGTTGCTGGCTGAGGTTAAGCCACGACGGTGAGTTATGTGACACGCTGGTTAAATGTTATTAATTTAGATTTAGTTTTAGAGAATTTGAAAGGCTTTTGGCACCTTATTGATATTCCAGCCACAGCACAGTGTCAATTTGGTCAATTAAAATTTGTAAGCATTGATTTTTTTCCAAAAAGCGTGGCTTGATAATGCCAGCTGTGATAATGAGATTTTTCATGAATTTGTAATGCCTTGGCTAAAACCTTCAGAGAATTCCTGTAATTGTGTCTCTCATGTTTCTGTAGTTGCCAACTGCCACGCTGCAGGTGCACTAACCTATGCGTTCAGAAACAGAGGGAAAAGATTGCTCACTTGTCACTCTGCATGGAGCACTTTCTGTAGAAAGATGCCTTGGGATAAGCTTTTGTGGATGGGAAGGATGTGCATTGCACTCGTCCCAAAGAATATTTTTGCTTTCAGAGTTCTATCAATATACTCACAGAAAAACTGCAGGTCCTGTTGATGAGCAACCTCCTGTAAACCTGGTTTGCTCTGCTACGAGTCCTTACAGCCTCAGTATCTTTCCTTAACCTTGTGACCTTGGAGCAAGACAGAGGGTGCTGCTGTCATGAGGTGGAGACCACCAGGCAGTAAGATCATTGTTGTCTATGTTCTAACAGCATGTGCTGCTTATCTGAAGGCAGTTAGCAGTACAGTCCTTGAGGTAGCATGTTCTGTTAGCCCACAGCTAGAGACTGGACTGTCTGGTCAGGCTTCCACCAGCAGCCCCCGGCCCATTCCTCTCTGTGTCCTAGCCTGTCCTGTAGCATAGGCTCAGCCTTTTCTTTGCTTCTTCTGTTTCTTTCAATCGCCTGATATCATTGAAATAACTGAAAAGGTCTGCTGTTAGAAATTAATATCCAGTAAATCATGCTTCCTGTCATTTTGGGTAGGGAAACTTCCTCAAGTAATGGTCTTGCTCATGTTTTGATGTTTCATTCAACAGCTGGGAACATTTCCCTGCATCTCATGGCTCCTGACTGTACAGTCAACTCTACAAAACCTCTTACAAACAGCATGCAGGAAAGAATAGTGAAATGGTGAACACAAAGTATGTTGTTATCCTTAAATGTGCAGCTATTGCACAAAGTTTGTCAGGCATTAAGTGGTTAGGAATACTGCATATTGATGATGCTCACAGGGTCTGCAGAGAATTGCTTCTTCTCCCTCTGGTTTTACTGTCCTTCACAGATATATTCCTGCATTTTAGCCATGTGAGATTGAACAGCCATCTCACATGTGTTTGTCCCCTACAGATTTTTGCACCGTAGCATGAATCAGACCCTCTCATGTGTTCCTCAGAGCCATAATCCATAAATATTATTTTATTACTGTGTGTGTCATTATTTTGTGTGAAGTTGTAATCATTTAACATCCACAATTAAAAATCCTACTAGTTGTCTTTTTTTGTCTGTCAAGTGTGTATACTGAGATGGTTTTATAGGACTAAAGCAGAAGAGCATTAGAGCCATCAGCTGCTGAGTCTCACTGATACCTCAAAGGACTCAGCTGGGCCAATTTTAGGCATTAGACATCTGCAAATGGTGAAACGAGAACTCTCTCTCCATTCCTTCCACTCAAAGCAGTACCTGCTTCTGTATCCACTTGATCACCTCCCCATATGGGTGTTTGCGGAAGGAGTTCCACTGATCTAGCTCTTTGTTCATATGTTCCCCTTTTGAAATACAGCTAACTTAGTTACTCTCTTGCCGCCTTCTCTCTCGCTTTGTCACAAACTGGAACATGGGAGGTTCCACCTAAACATAAGGAAAAACATTTTTACCGTGAGGGGGAATGAGCATAGGAACAGGCTGCCGAGAGAAGATATGGAGTCTCCTCGGAGACATTCAAAATCTTACTGGACATGTTTCGGTGCAGTCATGTCTAGATGATTCTGTTCTGGCAAAGGAGGTTGTACCACATAATCTTCAGATGTCCCTTCAAACCACTATAATTCTGTTGTTCTGTGAATATGTCAACCCTGGAAAAAGATATGACTAATTTTATGTTGGAACTCTTAATTTCATTACTTCTGTGGGGGAAATGTTGTGTGCTCTGCAATGGCTTCTTCATTCCCCTGAAAGAAGATTCACAGAATCACAGAACATTAGAGATTGGAAGGGACCTTGAGAGCTCGTCTGGTCCAGTCCCCCTGCCGGAGCAGGATCACCTACATCAAGTCACACAGGAACACGTCCAGGTGGGTTTTAAACATTCCCAGAAAAGAAGACTCCACAACTCCATTAGGCAGCCTGTTCCAGTGCTCCATCACCCTCACCATGAAGAATTTCTTTCTCATATTTATGTGGAACCTCCTATGTTCCAGCTTACACCTGTTGCCCCTTGTCCTATCATTGGATGCCACTGAGAAGAGCCTGGCTCCGTCCTCCTGACATCTGCCGTTCACATGTCTATCAACATTAATGACGTCATCCCTCAATCTCCATTTCTCCAAGCTAAAGTGACCCAGCTCCCTCAGCCTTTCCTCACCAGGCTGATGCTCTGTGCTGGAATCTCTCCAGCAGTTCTATGTCCTTCTTGAACTGAGTGGCCCAGAACTGGACACAATATTCCAGCTGTGGCCTCACCAGTGCAGAGTAGAGGGGAGGAGAACTTCTCTTGTTCTGCTAACCACCCCAGTTCTGATCCACCCCAGGATGCCATTGACCTTCTTGGCCACAAGGGCACATTGCTGGCTCCAGGGCATCCTGCTGTCCACCAGGAACCCTTCTCCTATGCTGGTCTCCAACAGGTCGGCCCTCAACCTATCCTGATACCAGGGGTTGTTCTTGCCCAGATGCCAGACTACACTGCCATTGTTACAGTTCATTAGGTTTCTCCCCGTCCAGTACGTGCCAGTCAGTTTTCAGTTTTGATCTTTCACATAAAGTGCTGCACTGATTGATACTGAATCACAGGGTTGCTTCTAAAAATGCTGGGTTCAGACCTTAAAGACAAATGTCAGTAAAGCCTAATACATAACTAATCTGCAAATGTGATGGGAATGCAGGCTATAGCAAAGTGGAATTTATCCATTCTCTAAAATCTTTTTCTCTGAATCTACCCTCAGGTGACCTTAGAGGTTGTTCTAGTCACCATGTCAGAATGTGGGACCTAGAGATCTCCTTAGTGAAATATATTAATCTCTAAGGAGGGGATAAATAAGGAGCAAGTTCAAAGCCATGACACTGAGAGGAAAGTCTTTACAAAAGGTTTTCACTAGAATTAAAACTTTTATACTTCTCCTCTGGACTTCCTTAGCCTGCTCTCCAAGATCATACACTCCATATAGACTGTGAAGTCTGTAAGTCACATCTCCAGTCCATGAATGTGGTGATCCATGCAAGGACAGTCCCTGTTGGATACTTCCTTCATCTGCGGTAGTAAGCATGCCTGAGAAGGAGTGCAAAGAAACTTAGTTAATTTTTTATACTCCATGACTTAACTGAAGGCTCGTGCTTCATTCTGCCCTTATCTGACACGTATTACCATGGAGATGCAGACTTTGCATGCATTCATCCCCGAATGGGTTCCACTCCTTTGCTATTAGGCAGTTGTGCCGCATGCAGGACAGACACACCAGAGAAACTCGGTATGTTCTCATTGCTCCACTGAGCAGAAGCCTTTCTTGATAGTTGGGAAGCTGCATTTTCAATGAGCCAACAGGGAGTGTATTCCTACCTGCAGGCCTGCTCTGATAAAGAGGGGAGTTTAGATGTCACAGGAGAACACATATTCCTTTATGAATGTGAAAAACTTGAATGCCTGTTTATCTATCCTAAGCTTCTGAAAGCAAAGTTGAGTCTGTTCTCATACTAAAGAACCACCATTATAGCAGTGGAGAACTGACTGTGAGCAGTTGCTGGCAGAAAAGCCGCTGACCCTACCTGTGCTCAGTCCGGATAGATATCTCTGTCAATTTCTGAGATTGTACAGACCATTTTTAAAAAGTAAATCTTTGACCTGAAAGTGAGTTACTCTTACTTATGCAGGACATTGGATTGTTCAAGCTAGCAGAGACTGAGACAGCTCCAGGACTGAAAGAATGAATGAGAAATGGATACAGTCAATACGCACCAAGCTCACTCAAATATATTTTCTAGCTGAGGTGCAGTATGGAGCAAATGCAGCTGTAGAACTTTTTGAGATGCAATTGGTACATCTCTGCTGTCCTGAAAGCACAAACACTTAGGGCTAATCAGGGATTTTTTTGATATATCATATTCACTTAAGCATTTATAAAAATGAACTTGCTCCTGTGGTATTTATGGTGTGGCCACTAGCTTGTGGCCACAGATCTGTGCCTCTGAAACCATTGTCTTCCATCACAATGAAGAAAAAGTGCTTTTGTCCACATCCACATCTTTTCCTGTATTAGGGCCAGATCTCACATCTGTTTACCCTATTTGGACCTGCAGTTTTTCTCTGTCTCTGTGTGGGCAGTGCAGTTCCTGTTTTGTGGCTGCGTAGGAAATAAGGTCAGAGGAATCAGTGCTTGTAAAACTTAATAAAGTGTGTTGGTGTGCCTCCTGGTAGGTTCCTATCAGCCCTGTGTACAAAAATTTGTGTCACCATAACCATTCCAGCCTCTTCCTTCCTGCAGACTGTGTACCTCCCTGCAGGATCCAGTTTGTCTACATCTTTCCCTTCACTTATTTGATCACAGTTGGCATCACTCTCATACTTCCTGGGGTCAGACAAAGCTAGAATTAGTTAGAGAACCCACAGAGAGCAAACAAGTTGCATACACCTTTCAGTGCGCTGATCTGCCTCATGACTGACGCTGCTGATGATGCTATGGAGTCCAGTGAAGACATAAATTGTTCCGTGACTTCTTGTTTGTTACTAAGTCTATTTGAATATGGTGGCATCTGCTGTCACCCATTAATTCATACACCAAATTTCAACATACTACCCCTTGTAAAGTATGCTGGGCTTGATTTCTTGACTAAACCTTCAACCTGTCTTGACACTCCCTCTTCTGAGTGCACACTGCTTCCATGGAAGGTCTGTTAAAGCACAGGGACAAAGTCTCTCTGTATGCCAATTGTTTGAATTCCAGTGAACACAACATGTTAGTGAGATTCTAAGCCTCCTGGCACATGTTTTTCTGAAAGCACACTTACATTAAATTTGAATTAAAATAGCAGATAAAGCATCTGGGCTTGCATAAGCATAGAACTTTTGAAGGACAAGCGATGTCAATGTTAGGCTACAGCTTAGAAGAGTTTTTCTCAGCTGCACCACCAAGTCTGCTAGATGGCACAAAATGCAGTTTCTGTGTTTGCATATCTTGCCAAGACTTGAGTAGTGGTTTTGCCAGAGGAGGCTATTTAGTACTTCTTGTTTTAGTTTGCCTTTTACTGTGTTCCATGCCAAAAACCAGACTATGCAGTTACAAAATTCAAACATGTTTTGTAGGGCATGGGGTATTTCCTTCTTTAATGAGCAACTTTTGAGAGGACTCCACAATGTATGAACTAGAGAGTTGTGCTGGAATTTGTCTGTTAGTCAGGACTGTGTATTTGCAATAGATAGGCATGTCTGGATTTGAAAGAAAGAATCCTGACTTTCATATGATCTTGTTTGCGGCACAATATTCCTCCACAAGAAGGTCTCGAGTTGAAGTTTGACTCTTAAAGGGAAATTCCATTGTTTGTGGCCTCAGGTTACAAGAGTATGTAAGAATAGGACAAGGGGTAATGGCTTTAAACTGAAAGAGAGTATGTTTAGATTAGAGGTAGGGATCAAACTCCCCACAGCTCTTCACTGTGAAGGTGTTGAGGCACTGGAACAAGTTGCCTAAGGAGACTTTCAATGCTCCGTCCCAGGAAGTGTTCAAGGCCAGGTTGGGTGAAGCTTTGAGTAACCTGGTCTGGTGAGAGATGTCATGCCTATGATAGGGAGGCTGGAACTAGATGATCTTTAAAGTCCCTTCCAGCCCAAACCATTCTATGTTACTATGATACTAGTCTGGTCAGGATTTAAATCGTATATTTTATGAAACATATTGTGCAGAGTACCTTGCTTTGAATGAGCATATGTACCTAAAAAACAAGTTATACTACATCAAAACAAAGTGTCACACAGTCGATCCAACTTCACATGAGGAAATTCAAGGAGGGATTATATCCTGAGCTAAAAATCTTATTTAGTACCTCTGAAGTTATAGGTCAGATTATAATTATCCTTGGGGCTCAAAAATATTAAATTAACCTATTTTGTAGGTTCCCAGAGTATGGTACAGAATAAAAATAAGTGTGAGCCCAGAATTTTAGAATTTCGATTTTGTTCAGAAGATTTTGTCTTGTGTGAACTTTGTATCAGACTGCTTGTAGTAACAATATGACCATGTATGTCCATTTTTAAAACTGGAGCTTGATTTCCAAACACTTCTGTTTCCATAACATATGGAAACATGTCACAACATAAATATGTTGTTTTCAATATCAAGGAGTAATTTAAAAGTTTTTATTTCTCTAAAGTATATGGATTATGTTCTAGAAAGGGGAAAAAATGCAAGGAAGCAGGATGGATTAAACAAAGACCTTTGGCTTTAAAGATAATTTTAAAAATGAAGATTGCTTTTGAAATCCCACAAGAAGGCCGGATTGCTGGCTGCAGAGATTCATCTACACCACCTTTTATAGATGTCTTGTCCAACGTGGTGCATCCAAGCAAATGTTCTGCCTTTCTGTACTCACGTTAGCAGTTTTCCTGTCCGTTCTGCTGAATTTCATGAATCTTGGTAGGTTAGTTCAAGTGTATTGCAGCTTATTCATACTGGAAATTTTAAAAAATTGAATTAAAATATATTTCAGTGCATAGTTTTTATACATAATCATTGCTTAATGCAAGGGGATGAAGAGAGTCCGCAGCACATGCATAGACCCTTTATATACATCCACAGCTGAAGAGAGGAACATCAGTAATGAAGTCATTGCAAGATCAGTATCATAGATCATTAGATGTAGCAACAGAAGGAAAGAAAGAAGAATTAAATAATTAAAAATCATCTCAAGCCGCAAATTAAATAATGAAAACCTATTGTAAAATATTGCAATAAATTAATGCCACTCAAATCACAATAATGCACGCAGCCCAGGTGCCAGACGTAAAGATCCAACAGTCACTGTTTGGCTGCGCTTCAGATTTGTCTGTTCATGATTCTGAATTCTGTAACTTCTCCAGTGAAGTGATCCTGCTGTGGCAGGGGGATTGGACTAGATGATCTTTCGGGGTCCCTTCCAATCCAATCCAATCACAGAATCATTAGGATTCTGTGATTCTATGATTCTATGATGCTAAAAGTGTGGAGAGAAGCCCAGTAATCCAGAGGAAAGGATGTGACTTTCTCTTCTGCAGTAACTTTACTTTGTTGACTTGCTGCCTCCCAGACAGACAGCATCTCTCTCCCAGATGCTTGTTAGTTTTGGTCCACTTCTGGTACACAGGACACCAGTTACCTCTCTGAGAGCTAGAGAGAAGAAAGCTGAGCATTAATCTTCCAGGAAGCTTAACTGAATACCTGGCAGTGCCTGCTGAAGCATTTGCTGATGAGTGCTCTCTGGCTACAGAGGAGTGAAAAAAGCCTCTGCAACTGTAGGGTGATTTACTCTCACAAAATATTGTCCTTGCAGCTTGCAAACGTAGACCAAACTTTTCTTAATTATCGTTCTACAAAATGCATTCCAAGGAACGTGTGAAATTGTAGGTAATACTAATAATGAAACACAGTAATGTTTGTTATGCTACTGGTTTTCCTCCATCCACAAGCCAACATACAGCAGACAAGTCCTTTAGCTCCATCTAGGAGGCAGAAAGACTATTACTGCTTCTATCTAAAACCAGATTCCACTGGGTTTTCTCATCTATGAACTGCATTTTAAAGGCCCCAATGAATTAGTCTTGCTGTACCTCCCGAGGCAGATTGCCAGTTCCACCATCATGTAGTGGGTGAAGCTCTGCAGCAGAGAACCTGATTTTGCTCAGGGTAGCAGCAGCTGAGCCTATTACAGTGTAATAGACTCAGTTAAGATGATTTGAACACATAGAAAATAAAATATTATTTAGACCAAATGAATTCTTCACTGAAAAGGAGGAAATGAATTTGAATTATATTATTCAGTGGGAAAGCTCTATTTTGATTGAACTGTGAGGAAAGTACAAGAAGTGAATTTGTCTCTGAGTGGCTCATTCAAGGTTGCTTGGAAGGTCACATATAGAGATGGAGTCAGACCCTAAAACACCTTTTCCCACACTATGAAGCAGAGTAGCAGCTGTTCTCAATTAATATGACTGACATACTGAAGGCTAGGGTGAAGTGAAACCTGGATCAAAATCTGTTCTATGAAGAGGCTATATTTTCATTCTTTGCAAGCCTATTTATCAATAGAGTCAGTGAATTGTGAAGCCATGGCTGTTAATGTCCCACATCCGTGGTACTCTTCTGGCTTGCTTGTTCATACACAATTCCTAGCCATGAATACTCTTTGCTCCTTAGACAACTAAGTGATCCCCTGCTGTCCTTTCCCCCCTGCTTTGCAAAGCATTCATTCTGCACCTTTATTTCTGACCTTTAAGAAAGACCACATTGGATCTCTATTTCCTTTCATGTGTCAGTGAGATAACCCAAATTGCAGAGTGTTTTTTCTGCAAACCAGGGCGTATGTCTGCAGTTTTCAAATGTCATAATTAAACATGATAAACAGTCTTGGACATTAAACTCAGACCAAGGCAGAAACAAGAGTGTTACCACCTAGTTCAGGTGTACAGCAGTTCAGTTAAGCCTAGCTAATTTATTATCATTCTTCATATGATGCCATCTCTGTCTATGCACACAGTCAGAATGCAATGTCAACATTAAAAATGGATTTAAGGACCTGCCCAATTCCATGAACTGGTACGGCCTCTTTGCCTTTCTTTTTCTTATGGTTATTCCTATACTCTACGCGTCCTTAGAGCACACGGCCTTAACACGTGATATTTTGGAAATTCTGAAAAAACTTGGCTGAACTTTGGTTTGTTAGCATGCAGCTGCAGAGCACTTTCACCACATGAGTACTGCTCACTCAGTATCTTTACTCTGCTTCAAATCACTTCACTGAATTTGATGGAGCTACTTATGCACCAGAATTATCCCTTAAATTCTGTTCTTTTTTTCTCACAACCATTCCAAGGCTCCATGCCATTACCTTATTTTGATAAAAGATTCTGTTCACCACTACGTACAAATGAGAACATGCAAGAAAGTCAAATGTCTTACATGTCGAAGAGCAACATTTGGTTATAAGTGATAACAGTGTTAATCTGGAGCAACTGCGCTGATTTCCTTGAAGCTCTTTCAGATTTCACAGTCACACAGCTAAGTACAAGCATAAATACCACTGATGGAATAAAAGTACATTGGACAATGGACTTTTAATAATATTCAAAAGAATATTATGAAAAGAATATTATTTATGCAGAAGATAAGTTTAAACAGTTGGCATCTAGGGAACAAAAAGTATAAATTTTCTGAGGAGAAAGACTTGGGGGTCTTGTTAGATGAGAAGCTCAACATGAGCTGGCAGCATGTGAGGGCAGCCCAGAAGGCCAACCGAATCTTGGGCTGGATCAAGAGAAGTGTCACCAGCAGGTCATCCTCTGCTCTTGTGAGACCTCACTTGGAGTCCTGTGTCCGGTTCTGAAGTTCTTAACGTAAGAAAAAAGTAGAAATGCTGAGCAAGCCAAGATAGGGCCACGGAGATTGTTAGAAGGCTGGAGCACCTCTCCTTTGAAGACAGGCTGAGGGAATTTGGGCTATTCAGCCTAGAGAGGACAAGGCTCCTAGGGGACTTTATAGCAGCTTCCAATACCAGCCCAGAATGGGCTACAGGAAAGCTGGATGGGAACTTTTTAGGAAGGACTCTGTGATAGGACAAGGGGGACGGTTTCAAGCTGAAAAAGGGTAGAATTAGATTAGATCTTAGGAAGACAGTCTTCACTATGAGAGTGGTGAGGCAAAGGAACAGATTTTTTTGGAGATGTTGTGGATGCTCCTTAAAGAGTTCAAGGCCACACTGGATGAGGCTCTAGGCCACCTGGTCTGGCAAGATGTCTTCCTGTCCATGACAGCCTGTAGGACTGCAATCAGAAGACATGGCATTGTTAGATCTGGGAGGCATAGATCTTAGACTTTGGAAAAAACAACTGGAGATGGGGATATGAGCGAGAATGTTGCAAAAATGGAATGTGGCTTTACAAGGATAGAACCAGGCAAGCAGAGTAGATACGTTTTAGCTTGGAGAAGAGGAGACTGAGGGGTGACCTTGTTAATGTCTATAAATATGTGAGGGGTGGGTGTTGGGAGGATGGCACTGGGCTGTTCTCGATGTCATGTAGTGATAGGACGAGGGGCAATGGTTGTAAGCTGGAACATAAGAGGTTCCACGTCAACCTAAGAAGGAACTTCTTCACGGTGAGGGTGACAGAGCACTGGAACAGGCTGGCCAGGGGGGTTGTAGAGTCTCCTTACTGGAGATATTCAAGACCAGCCTGGATGAGTTCCTGTGTGACTTGGTCTAGGTGATCCTGCTGTGTCAGGGGGATTGGACTGGATGATCTTTCGAGGTCCCTTCCAATCCGTAGTGATTCTGTGTTTCTGTGATTCTGCAGCAAGCTATTGCATTAATTTCTGTAGGCTATTGTACAAACTGCCTGGAGATTAAAACTAGAACTAACCAAATCATGTAACTTTTGGCTATGTTAAGATGACGATGATTGGTAGAACACACCTGTAAGGTATATACCCCAACCATTTTGTAGAGAAAACATCTTCTGGCTAATGACTTCTGGTATCTGAGCATTACTCAGAATGTACCTGCCTTGAATCTAATCCTGACATAAATGGTGTTCTCCATGTGATGGAGGCAATTAGGCGGCAATCTGCCCCCAAGTCGCAAAGCTCCCAGGAGACAGTAAATGCTCCTGAAAGAAGCAGGAACAGGCAGCTGACTTGCCCCTGTGTCAGCAAGACTACAGGTGAGACCTGGGAGGACATGGGACAGGAAATGTCAAGCGAGCAGCAAGGTGTATATGAACGTATGCGTTCACTTTTAGAAAAGCATGCTCATTCACTCCCGAAACATGAACTTAAGATGGCTTTGAAGTGGGCCTCAGATAAGTTCCCTCATATAACATCATCTACTATCTTCTCAGTTTTGGTTTGGGACACGGTCGGTGTTATGTTGTATGATCTTGGCACTAAACGTGACCCCAAGGCTCCGAGTTTGTTTCCAGCTTTTTGTGCTGTCATGGAAACTTTGCAGGCCAAATCAAATGTTAACAAGAAAAGCTCAAGGGCTGTGACCCTGCCGGGGAGCTGAGGCATGTGGGCACAGGTTGCTGTTTTGGCGACGATGGCTCTTCCTCAGACTCTGAGAAAGGGGAGAAACAACCCCCTCCTACGGTTCCACTGGCTCCAACTGAGCCCTCACGCTGTATACATCCAAAAAGCCCGAACTGGTGTCCCTTTAAGAGAGCAGTTTGACAGTGATGAAGAACCCTTTGATCCTGGTCCCGTTGGTGCTGATAAGGAACCTGATCTTTACCCTCCTGATCCCCATGGGACTTGGCATGCAATTCACAATAAGGCATTAATGGAAGTGATTTAGAGGTTGCTGGCAGATTTGAGGTTGCACTTCAAATGAGGTGGTACCGGAGAAATAACGCACAGCCCCACTATGAACCACTTGCATATGAGGAAGTTAAGAGCTCAGAAGGGCAGCTAATGAATACGGTAGAGGTTCTCAGTTTTTTGCAAACTTATTAGAGGCCACCTTGAATGCCCATAATATGACTCCCTATGATCTTAAGTATCTTGCAACTATGTTGCTCTCATCAACACAATATGCTTTGTGAGAAGCAGGATGGAAAAGAGCACTAACTCAATTATTGGCTGACTATGCTGGCGATCAGGCTTTTGCTCAACTCACAGTGGAGCATTTGGCTGGTGAGGGGTAAATGACAAATCTTGCTGACCAGGTGGTGGACATTCCCTGACATGCCCTTACTGATGTTACTAAGCAGTCAGAAAAGCACTACTGCAAACTCCTGATCCTGCTACACCTCAACAAGGATTTATAAACATTAAGCAAGGACCAGCTAAGCCGTGTATGCTGTTCATCGATCGGTTAAAGCAGGCACTTGAAAGACAAGTCACTCACATAGTGGGTCATGAGAACCTACTGCGGAAAATGGCTTTTTCAAATGCTAATGCAGACTGTAAATGAGTATTACAAACTCTCTCTAGTGACCCTGAGCCAACCTTGTTGCAAATGGTCAACCGCTTGAGTTCTCAGCATCATCAAAACAACCCACGTGGAGGCAGTAGGGAGGGGGATTGCTCAGGTGTTGGCTATGCAGATAGTGTTGAAAGATCAAACACTGAAGCGGGAGCTAGGACCATGCTATGGTTGTGGGAAGCCAGGTCATATTAGATGCGATTGTTTAATGTGAGAAGCGTGACAGCAACCATCAGGTATTTGCCCCTGGTTCAAAAAGAGGAGACATTTCTTTAATCGGTGCAAATGTAAGTATGATATTAATGGCAAGCTCCAAGAAGGAGCTTGGGACGACACAATGCCCCAGACATCTATCGACTGTCAGGTTCAGAGCTTCAACGCATCGTCGGGAACCTACCCCCATCTTGTCCGCAGGCACTCGAGTGGGACTGGCAAGCACCAAGTCAGTAATGCTTATGGATGTTGTCCTGCATAAGCTTTCTATGGGATGTTTGTGTCCAGAAGAATGCCCCCAAGACTTAATTATTTTGGGAAACTGCAGATCCAGAACAGAAGGCTTTTTTGTGATCACTACCGTTTTAACGGTTACCGGCACTCAAGAAATCATGGTTTTAGCTGTTACAGCTGACCCCCACTGTTTCCTAAAGGATTAGTAATTGCACAGGCTATTGTGTTACCTGAAATGTAATATCAGAAACATTCTGAGAACATGATCTATTGGGTGGAAGCTATTGGCCAACAATGACCACAAACGCCTGTTTATTACAATTGGGAAAAGAATAAAAATGACTGGACTTATCGTGATCAATAAAATGACTGGAGCAGACGTGATTGTAATCTCACAAACCTCTTGGCCATCTTACTGGCCTTTACCCCCTGCGACTCATTCCCTTGTTGGAATTGGAGTGTCAGCTTAAAGAATATGAGATTAATTCAAGTTCATGGACCAGAAGGAAGAATTGCAACTGTGAAACCATTTATAGTTAATGCACCCGTAACATTGTGGGGACAAGATGTGCTGTCTCACTGGGGTCTCTGGCTACAAACTGATTTTTTTGTAGGGGCCATTGTCAAGTGCGACACCCTAAAACTTACTTGGAAAACACAAGAACCTGTGTGGGTGGACCAATGTCCTCTCTCAACTGAAAAATTATGTGCTCTTGAAGATCTTGTTGATGAACAACTCTGCAAAGGGCATGTCATGCTGACATCCAGCCCTTGGAATACACCTGTATTTGTGATAAAGAAACTGGGAAAAGACAAACGGAGACTGTTACGTGACCTTCATAGAATTAATGCAGTAATGGAAGACATGGGAGCCCTGCAGCCTGGACTCCCTTTGCCTGTAATGCTGCCCAAGGACTGGTGCATAACAGTGATCGATCTGAAAGACTCTTTCTTTCTTTGTTTGCCCTGTTAAAGGGTGCAGAGAATGCAGAGAGTGCAGATCGTGCACCCTGGATGAGAAGTTGGGGGTGTGAGATAAGAACAGTAAATCCTAGGAATTTAGGAATAGATAATGATCGATGGCCAGAAACAGAAGGTAGCCTGCTGTTGTAAACACAGGATATCTGTTTAGGGCTAAGAGTAGGACCAGGCCAGTAGATAAGATAGGAGGCTGACAGGAGGCTGAAGTGAATTGTTGCATTTATCTCTGAAGGCCTTGTGCTAGTTGTTTGTGGTGTAAAACAGAACTAACCAACCATGTAACCTTGGAATGTAGCAAGACCAAGATGACTGGTAGAATGTAGCTATTGATGAATACTGCATGGTATATAAACTGTTATATGTATTTTGGTGATTCATGTACTTTGTTTGTAGTGGTGCTGTATTATTACTATTAAGTCCTCTTTGCTATGCCACTTTGAAAAGGCATCTTCCCAGACACCCAAGGAGACTAAAGGACCGTCACGCTAGAGGCATCTTCTAAGACACCTGAAGAGACCATGCTACAACAGGAAGGACCCTAACAACAATGAAAAGCCTGAGTTCATTAAGAACTGTCCAATGATGTGTCGGCTTCTTTCCAAAGAGGACACCTAGCCCAGTGAGAAGCCAGTGTTTTTTCTCTAATTGACCAATGATGGACCATGCATGGGGTATAAAAGGGGGGATTTGAACCATTTTCAGTGTGCAGGAGTGTGGGAAGGACGGTGCTTAACCTTCCCCATCCTGGCACCCAGCGCTACCCCTAGGAACCCTTAAGTGCTGTTTGCTTGTTCTTATTTAATAAATTGTAATTGGTTAAGAATAACCGTTTTGGGTCAAATTACATATAACAATCTGGGGGCTCGTCTGGGATGGTTTTAGATCCTGAATTCTGACTTGATTCAAGAGGGGCGCTTTACCATTAGGTAGCCCTGATCAGGTCGAGTCGGAACTAACGCCATCATCCTGAACTCGAACTAAGAGCAAGCAAAAAAAAGTTATTCTCCTTTTTGGCCCTCGGTTTCTGCGCTCAAAGAAGATAGTGGAGCAGTGAGTATTTTATATTGAGTGTGATTAGCTGCATGTGAGAGTGTGCGAGTGTGTGTGCAGTCGAGCGGGGAACCTCTTAACTGCAGTTCCAGGTTATAGCAGGTTTTGGCTGGTAACCGACCGGAGGGGTGGGGTCTCGGCACCCGCCCGCGCGGGGCTTGGCTTTGCTAGTGGTTACATTAATCTGTGGGCAAGTTACTCTGCCTGTAATTGCGCCCATTAGAACTCGTGGGAGGGCACCTAAAACTCCCACAAGACTCTTACCAATAGCCAGGGGTTTCAGGAACCGCTACTGCAGAATTCCTAAAATGGATCTAGCATGGTCAACTTCGGACCAAGGGGAGGGGAACGAGCTACCAGAGATACCGATGGAAAGTCCATTGGGAGTAATGATAAGCAATTGGGATGAAAGGGACCCCAGAAAAGGAAAAAGTTTATCAAAATTAATTCAATATTGTATGACTGAATGGCCAAAAACACCTTTACAGCCACAGACCTCTTGGCCTGTTTTTGGATCTTTTGACAATTGGATGTGTGAAGCCCTGAATGGATATGTCCATTCAAAATAATCTTTTAGTCAGGAGGAAAGTAGTTATGCAAAATTATGGCTTAGGGTTTCCCACCCTGGTCCAGCCTCAATATGTACATTAGAGGAGACAAAAAGAACAGATAAATGGGACCCACTGGATAATTTACCACCTCCATATTATAGTTTACCATCTTCATCTCATGCTCCGGAAGAAGTTCTTCCCTCTGCTCCAGAACCGGTTCCTCCCTCTGCTCTGGAGGCAACACCCTTTTTGAATCCAGTGATCAAAATCCAGAATTACACAGGCCGCCAGCAGTATGTACGAGAAGTAGGACTAATGCCTCAAAGGGAGCTTCTCTATATCCTTTGAGAGAGGTGCCTCTTGGAGGAAACCAGGGAGGCATTGGATTCGTAATGGTGCCATTAAATACATTTGATGTAAGGAACTTTAAGAAGGAAATGGGTACCCTCTTAGATGATCTCATAGGTGTGGCAGAGAAATTGGATCAATTTTTAGGACCTAATACTTATACTTGGGAGGAGATGCAGTCTATTTTAGGGATTTTATTTACTGTTGAGGAAAGGGGGATGATTAGACAAGCTGGAATGAAAGGTTGGAGAAACAAAACCAGGCAGGACCCCCAGGAGATCAGAAGTGGCCAAATGTAGATCCTCACTGGGATAATCAGCAACCCCAAGGTAGGCAGAATACGAGGGATTTGAGGACACTAATTATACAAGGAATCAGAGATGCAGTACCGAGGGGACAGAATATTAATAAAGCCTTTAGTGAACAGAAAGAGAACCATGAATCTCCAACTGAGTGGTTGGAAAGGTTAAGGAAAAGCTTACAAATGTATTCTGGAATTGATCCAAATGCAGTAGCTGGGACCGCCCTTCTTAAAGTGCAATTTGTAGCAAAACCCTGGGTAGATATAAGAAGGAAATTGGAAAAACTAGAGGATTGGCAGGAAAGAGGATTAGAGGAATTACTTAGAGAAGCTCAGAAACTTCCAAAAGGAGTAGAAAAGGGAGAAAGCTGTATGTCTGTGGTTGGGGCAAAGGGAGGAACCTTACACATCAAGAACTAATAGTGAAGATTTTAAGGGCATTAAGAGAGCCAAAGGAGATAGTGGTGCATGTGACGGGACATCGAAAGGGATTAGATTACCGGACAAGGGGAAACAATTTGGCAGATAAGGAGAAAAATAGCTTATAGACCTTTTGAAAGAATATAAGTTGATTTCACTGAATTGCCTAAAATAGGAAGGATAAAATATCTACTGGTAGTAGTAGGTAGTTTAACACACTGGGTAGAAGCTTATCCTGTAACACGAGCTACAGCTCAAATGGTGGTAAAAATTTTACTTGAGCGCTTGGTACCAAGACATGGGATAATCCAGTACATTGATTCAGACCCAGGCGTGCATTTGACATCCAAGATAATAAAATGGTTATGCATTCAATGGGAATCCCACACTCTGTGGCATCCACAAAGCTCAGGAGGTATTCGTGGGTCGCTGGCCTGCATGGTATTCGTGGGTCACTGACCTGCATGGTATTCGTGGGTCTCCGACCTGCATGATTTTCCGTGGATGTTTCACCCACAGGAGAAGGGATGAATCAAACGATAAAACAGCAATTGGACAAATTGATGACTGAGATGCGAATGCCTTGGACAAAATGTTTATCTTTAGCCCTTTTAAACATCAGAACTGAACCACACAGTGAGACTGGATTATCACCAAACAAAATGTTATATGGTATGCCCTATTTTCAAGGGATGTCTCTAGGGGATAAATATGTAATAACTATTGGGAAAAAATTAAACTAATTAAGAGAAATTGGAATAATAGTTCAAACACCACGATTAGGATTCGCAATTCATCAGTCGAAACCGGGAGACAAGGTTTTAATAAAAACATGAAAATAGGAGACTTTATCTCCCCTCTGGGAGGGACCTTTTCTTGTTCTATTAACAACAGAAATGGCTGTAAGAACCGCTGAGAGGGATGGACTCACGTATTTCGCGTGAAAGGACCTATGGTGGCTGAGCAGTGGAAGATAACATGTGAACCAGGAGAGACCAAGCTAACCATCGAACGGACTTAAAAAGACCTTCGTCAAATATGAAGATAAGTCACTGTGGGAATTTTATTATAAAATCTATATATATACCAAGGGGTTTTTTTGGTACAAATTGGAAAGAGCTAAACCCTATGACCCCGTGACTGCTCAGAAGGGCCATCCCTTAAAATCAAGGAAGAGGGCAAGATCAGCTAGGGAACCGAAAGTGTGGTGTAAAGGGGCTGCAACCCCTTTTGGGCTGAGATCACCGACCACTGTGGCCCTTACCGGACCTCTTCTGATCCTGCTAGGGGTGAATACCTTGGTCCTGACTATGGCAAATAACTGCAGCCGAGGTGTAGCCAGGACTAGACGGGATGGGTGAGCTCCCAAATTTTACTATAAACAAATGCCATAAGTATAAAGTTCCCACAGTCAATAAAATTTTATTTGTAAGTGTAAAAGAATTTTAAAATAGTTGATGGTTCCGTGTTTAATACCCTGTTGTGTAGATGTATGTAGTGTTTGTTGGTAACATGAATCAATTGTATAAAAAAAGAAAATGGGGGATTGTTATATGTATTTTGGTGATTCATGTACTTTGTTTGTAGTGGTGTTGCATTAAGCTGGAACATAGGAGGTTCCACATCAACCTGAGAAGGAACTTCTTCATGGTGAGGGTGACGGAACACTGGAACAGGCTGCCCAGGGGGGTTGTGGAGTCTCCTTCTCTGGAGATGTTCAAAACCCTACTGGACGGGTTCCTGTGTGACTTGCTCTAGGTGATCCTGCTGTTGCAGGCGGATTGGACTAGATGATCTTTCGAGGTCCCTTCCGATCCGTAATGATTCTATGATTCTATGATTATTATTAAGTCCTCTTTGCTACGCCACTTTGAAAAGGCATCTTCCCAGACACCTAAGGAGACCAAAGGACCGTCACGCTCGAGGCATCTTCTAAGACACCTGAAGAGACCATGCTACAACAGGAAGGACCCTAACAACAATGAAAAGCCCGAGTTCATTAATTACATATAACATAAACCCTGCTATTTTGTAGAATAGATGTATTCTGACTGATGACTTCTGCACATTAGTTGGATGGCCCACCTTGAATCATTGTGATATGAAAGGGGGATAACAAACTTACTTCTAGAAAAGTAGATGAAAAGGCACTTACAGCATTACAAAAATTTTCCACAGCAATACAACAGCGTCAAGCTCATAGAGTTCAGTTACATCTTTCTATTTCTCTGGCAATTTTAGGGAAAAGTGTTCAACCCTTTGCCTTGATTCTTCAGTGAGATCCTCAAAATATGGATCCTTTGTGTATTTTCGAATGGGTCTTTTTGGCACATTGTCCAGTCAAAACTGTGACCAAAAGCCGAACTGATTGCACGCTTAATCATGCACGTGTGATCTCGTATTTTGTTTATGACAGGTAGTGATTTTGCAGCTGCCTTCTTACCCTTTATCAAAGAACATTTGGAGTGGTTATTGCAACAATCTGAGCCTATGCAAATTGCCCTTCAGGGTTTCTCAGGCCAATGGCTAATCCATTACCCTAAACACAAACTTTTAGCAGATCTTTTTTCCTTTAGCTCAAAGCCTGTCCACAGCTTGGTCCCACTACAAGCACTTATGATCTTTACAGATGGATCAGGTCAAACAGGGAAATCTGTTACTGTTTGGCAAGAACAGGAAACCTTAACCTGGAAATCCGATATCCAGATTGTGTAAGGTTCAACCCAAATTGTGGAACTTGCTGTCTTTTCATCTTGTCACAGATTCTTGTTATGCAGCAGGACTAGTGGAAGGAATGGAAGGAGCACTTTTGAAAGAGGTTACCAATCTTCAATTGTTGAGAACGTTCTGTGTGTGTTTAACCAATCGTTTGCAGCCTTATTTTGTTATGCACATTAGGTCACGTACAACCCTGCCAAGGTGCCTGACCAAGGGTAACAGAGGAGCTGATGCCCTGACTATGACAGTATGGACAACTCTGTTAAATGTTTTTGAACAAGCTACACTCAGTCATGCCTTTTTTCACCAAAATGCTCCTGCGCTTGTACGCTTTTCATTTAAATAAGGAGCAGGCACGAGCCATCATAGCCACTTGTTCTGAATGTCAAAGATGTTCACAGCCCTCTGTGTCTGGAGGAGTCAATCCCAGGACTCAGGAGTTTGCGGTTACGGCAGACAGATATTACACATTATACCCTTTTTGAACGACAAAAGTATATTCATGACTCTATTTCAGGGGCTACTTTTTGCTACACTGCATACGGGAGTATCTGCCAAAGAATTATGCAGACATTTTTCTGCCACTTTTGCCACTCTTAGAGTTCCAAAACAAATAAAACCAGACAATGGGCCTGCGTATGTCTCTATATGTGTGCATTCCTTTTTTCAGCTTTGGGACATTACATACATCACAGGCATTCTCCACTCTCCTATGGACCAATCTCTCATTTAAAGAGCGCATGTCTCTGTGAAACATATTTTGGAACAATAGAAAGGGAGAACAGAGGAAATAATAGATTGCATAAGTCTCTCCATGTTTTTCATTTTTTGAATCGTTCATTCATTGACCAAAATCCACTTATTTATAGGCATTTTTCTTATACTACACAGATGGAACTAAAGGAGAAACCTCCAGTGTTGATCAAAAACCAGGAAACTGGGCAAATTCAAGGACCATTTCCATTAATTAAATGGGGGAGGGATTATGCTTGTGTTTCCACAGACAGAGGACCCAGGTGGATCCCTCCAAAAAATGTCAAACCATACAGACAACTGATTACACCGAATATGGGTGGAGAAGAGGTGCCTGAAGAAGAGGTGCCTGAGGAAAACACAGCGGAAGAGTGTTGTAGTTTGAAAATTGCTAGCGTTTTCAAATGTACAGCAGTTCTGCTTTCATGAAGAAGAAAAGAAAAGGAGTTGTTTTGTTTTGGAGGACCCCTCCCCCACAGGGGACTTGTCCTGGGGGAAGGTGTTGCTGGTCCTGGACCTGCCCCGGATGTCCGTGTTGGGTTAGCTTATGAAAAAGCAGAGCGGGCGGTTTGCTTTGAGAAAAGAAGGAAGAGAAGGAAAAAGAAGAAGCAGGAAGTATGTAGCCCGCTCGTGTGTGCTGCAGGCTCTCTTGGGCTGCGGCTTCTCAGCCGAGTGCCCCCCCCCTCCCCTGCCCCGTCCGTTCTCGGGACAGTGGCGGGGAGGGGGGAAGGGCACGGGATGCGGCTCAGCCGTGGCTTTTCAGCGA
>VXBP01004176.1:21968-40734 GCA_013400115.1 Rhinopomastus cyanomelas
TGCGTAGTTGGAAAGCCGAAGGATTTGAGACTCCTTAGATCTTGGATCGGGAGGACGGAGACAGGGGTTTGTTGTTGGAATGCATGCCGCCCGCACCGGGGTGCAATTGGGGCGTTAAGGGAGAGAGTGGTGGCTTGTCTCCGGTTTGCATGCTGTTGGTGTTGCCCAGATCTCTGTCGTGACCCAAGGCCCAAACAATAGTAACTTCCCATGGTATTTTCCTCAGATAGTGTAATGGCATGTGTGACGCAGTTTCTAGTTTGAGTGCACCAACTTGCTGGGTTTTATTTGTTTTATTTTCCTGTTGAGTTTCCTTTTCTTTGTCTGTATACAGCTAGTAGGTTAATAAACTTTTATCCGGTATCCTAAGCCATTCATTGTCTGGCAAATTTGTCCGAGATGTCATCGAGACCTTCCTTGCTAAAATTAGTGGAGAATCCCCAACCCGCTACAAAGAGTAACAGCAGCAAAGAAGAAGAACTCACTGTTGTTCTAACAAACAGTATTGTTTGTTACTGGTTTTGTGACTGTTGAGATTTTACATCGATGTATCTCTCTAAATTGATCTTTATGTTAGGAGCAGGATTGTGTGGAAGGGAAGCAGTAGCTTCGAGATCCATTCCTCAGGGAAATCTATGGCTTACATTAGCATAGGCTTTAAATGGAACTGCTGGGTGTATATCCATGACACCTGCTACTAACCCTTTTCGAACATGTTTGGTAGCAGTGCCTTTGGGAAAAAATGAGTGGGATACTCTTTCTGACAATATAGAACCTCCGAGCTGGTGGTGTAACGGTGCCTGGTGATTTCTGCATAGTCAACCAGCTGGATAGTTGTTGAGGACAATTCGAATCTAGGAATAACATATGTGACAAAAATTCATCCTCTTCAAACACAACAATTAGAAATTATTTTTTAATTTGACCTGTGTCCCCAAAACCTCTCCTGACGAGAAGGTTGTCTGTGAGCCAATCATTGATGTATCAGTCACTGGCATTTACACCAATGAGTCTGCTTGTTGTAATCAAGCAACTCCTTTAGCCCTTGAAACAGGGACAGCTACTTTCAGACTTTTGGGGAATTTATTTTTACTCTGTGGTAGTTGAGCCTGGAAAGGAGCACGCCCAAGAACAAAAGGAGGTCCCTGTACCTTTGGATGGTTAGCTTTATTTCATCCTGAATGGGTAGACCTGTCTGCCTTTGGAGAAGTAAAAAGAGAAAAATGAGGTTTGAGTGAGTTCCACTCCAGCTGTGATGACCGCATGACATTTTGGAATAAGGCAGAATGAATTACCACCTCTATTACCGCACCCATTGGAACTGCAAAGGCACTCACTATGTTGAACAGATTAGGTTGTTGGCTTGCAAAACAATCAAATGCTACTAGCACTGCATTAACAGGTCTGTTAGCAGATGTAGCCAGCATATGCCATGCTACATTGCAGAATAGAGCCGCTATAGACTTCTTATTATTAGGACAAGGCCATGGTTGTAAAAATTTTGAAGGAATATGTTGCATGAGTTTATCTGACAAGTCCCAATCTATTCATTCAAGCATACAAACCCTTAAAGATGAAATTAAGAAATTGCAAAAGGTCGATGAGGAAGATGGATTGAACAATCTGTTTAGGGAATGGGGCCTAACAGGCTGGCTGCAAAGCGTACCTAGAGCTGGCATTTATACGTTTTCTATGATTACCATTTTGCTTATCTGCTTATCGTGTGTTTTGCAGTGTAGTCAAAGACTGATAACCCGGTTAATGAACAAAGTACTAATTGTAGAACAGAAAGTAGTGATGTAGGATTGCAACCAGAAGGCATGGCATTGTTAGATCTGAGATGTATAGATCTCAGACCTTGGAAAAAGCAACTGGAGATGGGGATATGAGCGAGAATGTTGCAAAAATGGAATGTGGCTTTACAAGGATAGAACCAGGCAAGCAGAGTAGATACACTCTGCAGCAAGCTGTTGCATTAATTTCTGTAGGCTATTGTACAAACTGCCTGGAGAGAAAAACTAGAACTAACCAAATCATGTAACTTTCAACTATGTTAAGATGACGATGATTGGTAGAACACACCTAGTGAAGAATATTGTAAGGTATATAACCCAGACATTTTGTAGAATAAACATCTTCTGGCTAATGACTTCTGGTATCTGTGCATTACTCAGAATGTACCTGCCTTGACCCTAATCCCAACAACAGGGGAGTTGGAGTTAGATTAACTCTGAGGTCCCTTCCAATCTAAAATATTCTATGATTCCATGATACAGAAGTTTATATTTCAGAGACTGTGGTGCTTTGAATGCAATACACATAAAACACGGCTGCTAGCGCATACACACTGCCTAAATAAAATGTACATGAATTCCTCAGGCCTCAGCATTGTTCTTTGCAGCAGCCAAAGTGAGGGTATTTAGAAATATTTCAGAGGAGTCTAGTCCACATGTATGTGGAGCATGAAGGTTTAAAGGTCTTGTAGGGTTTAGATCACAGAATCATAGAATGTTACAGGTTGGAAGGGACCTCGAAAAATCATCTAAGTCCAATACCCCAGCTGGAGCAGGGTAAGCCTACAGCACCTGGTGTACCCAGACAGTCTCCCATCCAAGTACAAACCAGGCTCCACCCTTCTTAGCTAATCCAACATTCCATCTCAAACCTCTTTTCTAAACTCTTTGCATGCAACTTATTCAATCTGTTTTCTCAAGGTTAAATGCTTCATTATAAAATATAGAAAATTTATTAAGTATTATCTAAAAATATACAGTTGTACAATTGTTTTTAACAATAATCCTACCTCTTTGAAGAATGAAAGCACTTGGGTAAAACCCATAGATTTGTTTTACATCATAAACTTACAGACAACAACATAAAACCACATAATTAAATGTCTTTTCACTGTAACCATTGAATTTTATATTGAGGTTTGCACAATAAGATAGAAATTTGCTGCCTACCAGTATCTGAAGAATAAAAATACCTTGTTATTAAAAATGTGACTCTGTAACTTTGTTGTCTTCCCTCGCTTGCTTTTTTCTCCAAGATCTTTATGAATTTCTTAAGTTTTTGTTTATTTTCGACTTAGATGCTCTAAGACTGGCATTTCTACAAGTTACATTATGCACTTTTAATATCAGTGTCCTTAAATATATATGTGCACAAGAGACTAAGATGTTCTTATATTTTAGGTAAATAACCACATTTTTTCCAGTTCTCTAAATTGCCCTTTTTCTTGTGTGTTGAAGAGATTAGACCTATCTGCATCAATATAACTGTCTTGATTTCCTATGAAGAATAGTTACAGAAAATTAGTCAACACCAACTATGTACAGACTTATTTAAATAGTAAAATCCTGGTAACTTTTATGATTCAGCTACTTTTTTTCCCCCATAAACAGGAAATCTTTCAAACTTACTGATTTTCATTTCCAAAGAATCATCCTTTATCTTGTAATATTTGCTCTAATAACACATTATTTAACTAGCAAGGATACAAAACTGATAAACAGATACTGGGAATCATAATAAAGTCAAGGGCATAGAACACATTGCTGAGAAATCACTTCTCTTAAAGCCATGATCTTAAAATCTACACAGCAGGATTTCACATCTTCCTGTATGTTCAACATGATCCAGGTTGCTGAAAGAGAATTGTCAAGTATAAAGATATCTTCAGTGAGCTACAGCAATTTTAAAACCACAGTTATATCTGTTACAATTGTGCAAAATCATCTTATTTTGGAACACTTACATAAATACGTGTTTTTCCACTTGGGATTTATTTGCATCCTATACATTTTAATCTTTGGTCTACACAGTGTGTTCAAAGGTTAAGCTGTCTCCTTCATATGACTGTGAAAACCTTGCTGAAAATATTCAGCAAAATATCTGAAGAAACAGACATAAAGTGAATTTGAGGGTGTGTTGTACTGCATGTTGTTTCAGGCCTAAGACATCATTGCTGAGGAATGCTGCTAGCTGGTGGAGATGAACCTAATGCCATGGACATGAGATAAGAGAGCAGGCCACAAGAGATAAGGAATGGGGCACCTGGGTGTAGAGCAAGGGAACTTTGCCTGCCCACCAACCGGATCTGAAGAAGGACCAATGGGAAGCCAACTAGGAGGCTTGGCTGTCTCGTGAGAACTTGCGGGATCACGGGCAGGGAGAGATTGTATATGAGGGACAGCCTGAGAACTAATGATCACATTGATCATGGCGTGATAGTCCCTTTGTAGAGCTCCCGTGCAACTTTGACAAGGGTGCTGTTCAGATGCTTAAATAGCTTTCCTAAACCCACACTGTTGTGATTTCCTTCATCTCTTTGTTTTAATTCTCATCTGGGACACCAGGATATTTTCATTGTCAATTTTGAACTTTTCAGTGTTCAACTCCATTCATGCAAGCACTAGAGTAAGCTGTTTTCAGGAGAACGCAGTAGTCATTTCCTTTTTCTAAGTGGAGAAGTTCTAGCCCATATTCTGTCTCTTCTGTGGCAGCTACAGTGGTTAATTAGAAGTAGGAGGTGTGTTTGCTCTTGAGTCTCTACTACTTATTAGCATCAGCAATCTGAGCATTAAACCAGGACCCTGAAGCCTGTCGACAACCTTTAATGTAAGGGGAATATAGACAGGGAGAACATAAAGGGTGACAGAACCAGCCCCTCTTTCTCTGCATCGGGAGATGCCTGGAGTCCGAGGACATTAGGATGCTCTTTGAGTACTCTGTAGCTCAAGAGCTTTTTAATCAAGATGTAGATATGCATTTAAGAAGCCTTTGCTGAATCTTGGACGTATCTAATAAATTTTTTTGAGCCTGATGAAATTTAGCCTTTACATCTCTTTATCACACAGGAACTTTCACAGTTTATTCCTGCACTCATAACAAACACTTTCTTTAGGTAGGGGGCCATCCACCCTCTAGTTTTCTTCAATAGCCCTTATTCTTTCATTGGAAAACATGGTGAACCATTTTTTCTTTTTAAGTTCTCATATAAGTCAGATTTTTACATCTAATCCCCATACTCCCAGACATCTCTCTTGGCTCCTTAGGACTGATCTGGGTGAGATGAAAAGCAGCCTGAACATGACAAAAGGAATCACAGCAGCAATAAGGAGGTGTAAACTCATTGGGGGTGTTGTAGGAATACAGAAGAGTCAAAAAGATAGTAAGCAAACTGCAACACCTCTCTGCTCCAGCTGGTAGATGAGGACAGCTGACATGAAGGTTATGAGGGCATAAGCAGGTGGATAGATGATGGCAGAGCAGTGGATGTCATCTATCCTGACTTAAGTAAGGCTTTTGACACAGTCTCCCACAGCATCTTCACAGCCAAACTGAGGCAGTGTGGTCTAGATTTTCGAGTAGTGAGGTGGATCATAAACTGGCTACAGGGCAGAAGTCAGAGAGTGGTGGTCAATGGGACAGAGTCTAGTTGGAGGCCTGTATCTAGTGGAGTGCCCTAGGGATCGGTGCTGGGACCGGTCCTGTTCAATCTATTCATTGATGACTTGGATGAGGGATTGGCATGCACTGTCAGCAAGTTTGTTGATGACACAAAGCTGGGTGGTGTCGCTGACACCCCTGCAGTGTGTCAGCACCCTGTGCTGCCATTCAGCGAGATCTGGACAGGCTGGAGAGCTGGGCTGAGAAAAGTTTAATGAGCTGTAACAAGGGTAAGTGTAGAGTCTTGCATCTGGGCAAGAACAAACCCAGGTACCAGTATAAGCTGGGGACTGACCTGTTGGAGAATAGTGAAGGAGAGAGGGATGTGGGGGTCCTGGTGGCCAGCAGGATGACTATGAGCCAGCAATGTGCTCTTGTGGCCAAGAGGGCCAACACATCCTGGGGTGGGTCAGAAGAGGGGTGGTTAGCAGATCAAGAGAGGTTCTTCTCCCCTCTACTCTGCCCTGGTGTTGCAGTATGAGAATTGCCAGAATTTCACCCTTTTTTGGGGGGCTGTGGCCCTGAAGGGAGTACCCCCTCACCTCCCCGGGAATGGGCGGTGGGGGGGTGGGGACTGCAGCTCTGAGGGGGACCGCGGCTTCCATTGCACCACATGAAGGAATAATTTCCCATTCTGCACTCATGGGTTGATTGTATTTGTTAGCTGCTGGCTTTATATAATAAGAGTCAACATTAATACATGCTTTTAGCACATTATTAATATCCCTGGCTCTTATTTCCCTTTCTCTTTTTGTTCTTTATTGTTTAGTTCAGCTAACAAGGTATGAAGTCAAGAAGTACTCTCCAAAATCAAGGCTTGCTTTTATCTCAATTAGTTGTATGTTTTCCGTGCTCTAAAAATGGAGAGTTTAGAAGAAACTCCAGTGTACTGACTCAGCATTGCCCACAGCAAAGTGCTGTATCACTTTATGCAAGAATTAACTTCCAACTCACTGATCTCAAATGTTAAACAGCAACAATGCTCTTCCTGGTGGGAATTCTAGTACAAATGTGAATTACTACCCCAAGAGCTAACAGCTGCTGATTCCACACTGATCTGAACACATGGAGCTTACTTTGTAAGTGTTAACTTCAAATTGAATGAATCGAAAATTTTGTGAATGGGTGTGAGAAGAAATTAAAAATTAAAAGCTTCTTAAGAATTCTTTTTAAAAAATTAATTCCTTAATTCTGAAATTCTTATAGTTGTTGGCATTTTCCTCACTCTGTGCAAAAGTTTCCCCATCTTTTCAAATCAAGACTTCTTTTAGTTTTTCTTTTTAGTGAGTTGCAGTAGAGGAGGCAGTAAGATGGCCTAGGGTTTTTTATGTTTTCTATGTTCCTTTGGCACACAACTATTAGTGAGGCAGAGGTGACAGTGACCATGCTTCTGTCTTCTGGGAAGGAAACGTTTCCATTGTTCACACACAGATTGTAGTTTGACCCCATGAAAGAAAAGTTTTAGAACAGACCTTGCTAAATTAGGGCCCAGGAAATGCAAAGGTTTGTCATGTTTCTTACATTTTAATTAAATTTTCCATTACAGAATAGTGTTAAGTGGCAAAGCCTATTCATTTCTCAAACTGGCTGAATTACTTCTGCAATTCCTGGTTATTTGGTCATGAACTTTTCTTCATTACCAGAACATACTGTTTTGTCTGATGTATGTGGCTATGATTTCTCCATACTAGAGCCTTTTCTCTGACCTTATAAATGAGAAAACGTAAGCATCTCTCATGGTGAGAAAGGAACTACCAGTTTCTCTACAAGAAAGCCTTTTGGTAGTGGTCAAGTGTCACTGTTCTTGTTGAAAACACATCTCAAACATCTCTAATAAAACCTATTCTGAATATTCAAGATCTGATGTACCTGCAGATGGATAATGTTCTTTGTGAAAGTACTGGTAGACAGATAAAAGGCTTAAATCTGGAGCTCTGATCCTGTGAGTAGTTGTTGTTCCTAAAATTGCATGTTATTTTACTTTAATAAGAATAAATCAGCTATACAATATAGTGATGCCAGAATAAACATTCCTATTATAGAGGATGTGACTGTAAGCCCACACCCATTATCCATTTATGGTATAGCTCCTCCTTTGCTAAATGGGTTGCTTTAGTAGACTATAGAGTTCAATACTCGGTTTAAGGATTGTTGGTAAGACCTTTTGCTTTGCTCTCAGTTGGTTCTTTCTCTCACTCTTCTAATTCCACACTATTTTTTTAATCTGCCTTCTAGTTTCTTAAGAGTACATGAATGGGACATGGTGCAGTCTTGACTGTGGAAAAGATGGAATCAGGCATCATGTTCATAACTTAATCTGTTGTGAGGTTATTATCATCTCTTGTCCTGAAAGTGAGATGTACCCAGACTGATCTTATTAACAACACTCGCTGCAGAACTCCTTGTGATTTGCCATTGTCTATGGGTATCTGATTAACATTTTCCTTCCTCCTATTCAACAGCCTTTGCAGGACTGCATGCAATGCCTGTACATTTCTGAAAGTTTTACTCTCAGTAACATTCTCAGAAGCGCAGGCAAAGCATGCAAGTTCTGTTTAAAGTTGTTTCATTTAAAACAGCTTGTCCAATGCAGTCATATAGTCTCCGTTCCTGGAGGCTTTCCAGATCTGTCTGGAATAAGGCCTTGAGCAACCTGGTCAGATCCTGTAGCTGACCCTGCAGGAGATGGGACTATAGACTCCAGAGATTTCTCCAGAAAGAATTATTATAGAATCATAGAATCATAGAATCATTATGGATCGGAAGGGACCTCGAAAGATCATCTAGTCCAATCCGCCTGCAACAGCAGGATCACCTAAACCAAGTCACACAGGAACCTGTCCAGTCGGGTCTTGAACATCTCCAGAGAAGGAGACTCCACAACCCCCCTGGGCAGCCTGTTCCAGTGCTCCGTCACTCTCACCGTGAAGAAGTTCCTTCTCAGGTTGATGTGGAACCTCCTATGTTCCAGCTTACAACCATTGCCCCTTGTCCTATCACTACATGACACCGAGAACAGCCCAGTGCCATCGTCCTGACACCCACCCCTCAAATATTTGTAGACATTCATGAGGTCACCCCTCAGTCTCCTCCAAGATAAAGAGACCCAGCTCCCTCAACCTCTCCTCATAAGGGAGGTGTTCCACCTCTCTTATCATCTTTGTTGCCCTACGCTGAACTCTCTCCAGCAGCTCCACATCCCTCTTGTACTGAGGAGCCCAGAACTGGACACAATACTCCAGGTGTGGTCTCACCAGGGCAGAGTAGAGGGGGAGAAGAACCTCTCTTGATCTGCTAACCACCCCTCTTCTAATCCACCCCAGGATGCTGTTGGCCCTCTTGGCCACAAGAGCACATTGCTGGCTCATAGTCATCTTGTTGTCCACCAGGACCCCCAAGTCCCTTTCCCCTACACTACACTCCAACAGGTCAGTCCCCAGCCTATACTGGTACCTGGGGTTGTTCTTGCCCAGATGCAAGACTCTGCACTTACTCTTGTTATAGCTCATTAGATTTTTCTCTGCCCAGTTCTCCAGCCTGTCCAGATCTCGCTGAATGGCAGCACAGTCTGCGGGGGTGTCGGCGACACCACCCAGCTTTGTGTCATCAGCAAACTTGCTGACAGTGCATGCCAATCCCTCATCCAAGTCATCAATGAATAGATTGAACAGGACCGGTCCCAGCACCGATCCCTGGGGCACTCCACTAGATACAGGCCTCCAACTAGACTCTGTCCCATTGACCACCACTCTCTGACTTCTACCCTGTAGCCAGTTTACAATCCACCTCACTACCCGAAAATCTAGGCCACACTGCCTCAGTTTGTCTGCAAGGATGCTGTGAGAGACCGTGTCAAATGCCTTTCTTAAGTCAAGATAGATGACATCCACGGCTCTGCCCTCATCCATCCACCTGGTTACACCCTCATAAAAGGCTATCAGGTTGGTCAAGCATGACTTTCCCTTTGTGAAGCCATGCTGACTGTCCCTAATGACCCTCCTGTCCTTGATGTGCCCGGAAACAGCCTCTAGTACAAATTGTTCCATCACCTTTCCTGGGATGGAGGTGAGGCTGACCGGTCTATAGTTACCTGGGTCTTCCTTCTTTCCCTTTTTAAAGATTGGGGTCACATTTGCTATTTTCCAGTCCCTAGGCACCTCTCCCGTTTCCCAGGACCTAGCAAAGATGATGGAGAGCGGCCTAGCAATGACTTCCGCCATCTCCCTCAGCACACGCGGGTGCATCCCATTTGGGCCCATGGATTTGTGCACATCCAGTTTGCTCAACTTATCCCTAACCCAATCCTCATCAACCAAGGCAGGCTCACCTGTTGCCTCAACCTCCTCTGTAGTCTGGGGTCTAATGTCAACACAACCCTTAGCAGTATAGACAGAGGCAAAGAAAGTGTTAAGTATCTCTTCTTCCTACTATATCAACCCCATTGCTTGTTCTGATGCACCAAGATGTGAATGCAAGACACCTTCTGAAGGACATATTATATCCTTCTGGAAGGACAACAGGAAACCAAATATTGTATTGGTATACATCAACTGAGATCATGCTTTACATCAGTGTCTAAGCAAATGAATGTCATTGTAGGTATCTACTGAAAGATGAACTGAATCAACTTCCTTGGGCTGATGATAAAATCTTCATTGACTGCATTGAGAAATGAGACACTTTTGTGACTGTGAGCACCCCCTAATTTAGATATTTTTATTTCAGACTGAATCATACAATAATTAGGGATTGGAAAGGACATCGAAACATCATCCAGTCCAATCCCCCTGACACAGCAGGATCACCTAGACCAAGTCACACAAGAACACATCCAGGTGGGTCTTAAATGTCTCCAGTGAAGTCTCCACAACCTCCCTGCGCAGCTTGTTCCAGTGCTCTGTTACCCTTACCGTGAAGAAGTTCCTTCTCAGGTTGTTGCGGAACCTTCTATGTTCCAGATTACAACCATTGCCCCTCGTCCTATCACTAGATGACACTGAGAACAGCCCAGCTCCATCCTCCTGACACCCACCCCTCAAATATTTATAGACATTAATGAGGTCACCCCTCAGTCTCCTCTTCTCCAAGATAAAGAGACCCAGCTCCCTCAACCTCTCCTCATAAGGGAGGTGTTCCACCTCTCTTATCATCTTTGTTGCCCTACGCTGAACTCTCTCCAGCAGCTCCACATCCCTCTTGAACTGAGGAGCCCAGAACTGGACACAATACTCCAGGTGTGGTCTCCCCAGGATAGAGTAAAGGAGGAGAAGAACCTCCCTTGATCTGCTAACCACCCCCCTTCTGATCCACCCCAGGATGCCGTTGGCCTTCTTGGCCACAAGAGCACATTGCTGGCTCATAGTCATCTTGTTGTCCACCAGGACCCCCAAGTCCCTTTCCCCTACACTACACTCCAACNCATATCCACTGCTCTGCTGTCATCTATCCAACTGGTTGTGCCCTCATAAAAGCCTATCAGGCAGAACTTTCCCTTTGTGAAGCCATGCTGACTGCCCCTAATACCCTCCGATCCTTGATGTACCTGCAGACAGCATCTAGGACAAATTGTTCCAGCACCTTTCCTGGGATGAAGGTGAGGCTGAGTGGTCTGTAGTTACCTGGGTCTTCCTTTTTTCCTTTTTTGAAGATTGGGGTCACATTCACTATCCTCTGGTCCACAGGCACCTCTCCTTATCCCCATGACTTAATAAAGATGATGGAGAGTGGTTTAGCAATGACTTCTGCCAACTCTTGTAGCACAAGTGGATGCATCCCATCAAGGCCCATGGATCTGTGTCCATCCAGCTTGCTCAACTTATCCCTAACCCAGTCCTCATCAACCAAGGCTGGGTCCTCTCTTGCCTCAACTTCCTCTGGAGCCTCAGCAGTCTGGGGCTTGAGATCGAGACAGCCCCTAGAAGTACAGACAGAGGCAAAGAAAGTGTTAAGTATCTCTGCTTTCTCTGCATCCTCTGTCTCCAGGGCACCCACCTCATTCAGCAGGGGCCCTACGTTGCCTCTAGTGTTAGTTTTACCTGCAATGTATTTGAAGAAGCTCTTTTTGTTGCCCTTGACCTCTCTTGCAAGGTTTAATTCCAAAGAGGCCTTGGCTTTTCTGGTTGCATCCCTACATTCTCTCACCGAGACTTATAATCACCCCAAGTGGTCATCCCCTCCTTCCATGACCTATAGAGGCTTTCTTCTTCCTCTTCAGTAGTCCCAGCAGCTCCCTATTTAACCACGTAGGTCTTCTGGTTCCCTTCCTTGACTTCCTTCTTGTTGGAATGCTCTTTTCTTGTGCTACAAGAAAGCAGCCTTTGAATGTTAACCAGCTATCCTGAGCTCCCTTGCCTGCCAGTACCCCATCCCATGGGATTTCCCCTAGCAATTGCTTGAAAGGACCAAAGTTGGCCCTCCTGATGTCCAGGGTTGTGATTCTGCTAGCTACTCTGTTCCTACCACACGAGATCCTGAATTTCACTGTCTCATGGTTACTGCAACCAAGGCAACCCTCAACCTTTCCTGCTTCAACCAGACTCACCTTGTTTTGTCAGTACAATATCCTACAGTGCTCCTCTCCACCATTTGCATCAGGAAATTGTCACCAATGCACTGAAGGAACCTACTGGACCGTGAGTGGCTGGCTGAGTGGGTCTTCCAGTTAGGATCCCCCATGAGAACCAGGGCCTGTAGCTGTGAGGCTGCTGCTAGCTGCCTGTAGAAGACTTCATCAATTTCCTCATACTGACCTGGAGGTCTGTAATAGACACCCACAACAGTGGCACCCATGCCAGCCTGCCCCTTAATCCGCACCCACAAACTCTCAACTCTTTCTTCTGCTGCCCCTGGACAGAACTCAATATATTCCAGCTGCTCTCTCACATAGAGAGCAACTCCTCCACCGTGCCTTGCTGGCCTGTCCCTGCTGAAAAGGACCATGACCAGCCGTCCATGACCACATTCCACTCATGTGAGCAGTCCCACCAGGTCTCCGTAATTGCTACCAGATCATAATCATCTGACTGGAGACAGATTTCTAACTCCTCCTGCTCATTCCCCATGCTGTGTGCATCGGTGTACAGGCATTTAAGGGAGCGAGACGAGCGCTCCGATTTCACCCTAGGACAGTGAGAGGTCACCTGTTTTTCCTTATGACCAGAGCTCTGTCCCACTGGTGCACACCCATCAACTATCCCACGCCCCCTCAAATCTAGTTTAAAGTTCTCTGAATGAGCCCTGCCAGCTCCTGCCCCAAAACCCTTTTTCCCCTCTGAGATAAACCTCTCCCATTTGTATCTGCTAAGTCTGGTGCCTGAAAGAACACAAAGCCCTGCCTGTAACACCAATCTCGTAGCCAGGTGTTAATGGACTGAGTCCTTCTATTCTGGCCCATGTCCTCACCCCAAAATGGAAGTAATGAACAGAATACAATTTGTGCCCCAGAGTCTTTCACCAAACGTCCTAATGCCTTAAGGTCTTTCTTCATTCCCCTCAGGCTATGGAATACAGCTCCCTCAGCACTGGTCTGGACGATCAGCAGTGGGTTATAGTCAGCTGATCTCACCAGGTTAGGGAGCAACCTAGTGATGTCCCTGATTCGGGCTCCCAGTAAACTGTAGACTTCCCTATGATGGGGGTCAGCTCTGCATATTGGGCCCTCAGTCCCTTTCAGGAGTGAGTGTCCAGTAACTAGGACCCTTCTCGTCTTTGTAGAGTAGGTTGTCATATTACTAGACGCCTTCCTGGTTTTATCCGACTTTGCCAGCACCTTCAGCGTGGGTTCTTTATTCTCTATATCCTTATCAGATTGGCTATCTTCCACTAGGGGCTCATACCTGTTACTTAGTGGCAACTGGGGAGGTGTGCCAGGCAAGGGTGGTATCTGCCTTCTGCCATGGCCCTGCACTTGGCTCCACTCACCCAACTACTTGTGCTTCTGTCCTCCACTTGCGAACTATAGGATATAGGACCCCCCTGAATCTGGCTCTTATTTAGTCACTGTCCAGACTGCTGAGCCTGGCTCCACCTGTCTACCTCTATTTGAGCCTGTCTAGTTCTCCTGAGCCTTTCTAGTTCAGCTTGCAGCCTTTCACACTCATCTTGCTATTGTGCTGCCCGGTCAAGCAGATAGTCTACCTGCTCGCACCTTACGTAGCCAGGAAGATGAGAAAAAACTCTGCATTCTTGACAGCCTGTTATTTGCACAACCTAATCTTGTTGGGGGACCTCTGTTTGGGTTCCCAGCTCCATGTGCAGTTGTGACTGAAGCCTGGTCTTCCTCTGCTGCCGCATTGTTACCATTCCTCCCCTCCCCAGCAGCTAAAGTAGCTGCGCTTTCGCTGCTGCCTGCGGTTTGAGCGCGACTTCCAGTTTCGCCTCTGCACTGATAACTTAATCTCAATCTACAGTTCATCTTTACCATGGTTGGTGAAGTGTATCTTTGTCTGGGATGAACATGTGTAGTATTTGCATGATGATCTGTGATTATGTTATTTGTCTTTGGGGAACATAGAAATAACAGTGAAGACACATTAGCATGTTCTGCTTTGATTCTATGCTTCCTGATCCATGGAAAATTTGTTTATTGCAATAAGTCTAGAAGGACTAAAAGGGGATTTCAAAGATGGGGAATTGTGGAATTTTGAGAAAATGCATTTACATGTTGTACATTTCCATTTCTTTTTTAGAAGCATAGAATCATAGTGTGACCTGCATTGGAAGGGACCTCCATATGGTCCAACCCCCCTGCAGTAAGCAGGGACCTCCTCAACTAGATCAGGTCTTCATAAACAGTCCTTCCTTCTTGTAGGGCCCATTAAGTACCAGAAGGCTTCTATCAGATGTCACCTTGGAGCCTTCTCTTCTTCAGGCTGAACAACGCCAGCTCCCTCAGCCTGTCTTCTTCTGCTGCATTGTAAATTTTATAGTAAATTTCTGAACTTCAGCAGTGGTCAGGGGTCAGAGTGTTAATTCAAAGTCTCCTTTTCACAGCCACAGCCAGGGTATTTTCAGTTGCGTGCCAACAGCCAGGAAAATCTCTGGAAATCATTTGGTTTTGGGTGAGGGAGTAGAGGTTGCTTGTTTTAAACATATAACAAAAGTTCATAACTTTAGGAGTTTTTATAAGATAAGTGGGAACTACTGAAGATATTCTTTTGTCCAGAAACTAATGCAAATGACAGTGGAAATTCAGAACAAGCCTAAAATGCTCCAAAGCCAAGTGTTTGAAACTGCCTACAAATAGCCCCCTGGAGGCTAGCACTACAAGTACATGGAGCTGCAAAGTAATAGAATCATAGCATGGCCAGGGTTGGAAGGGACATTAAAAATAGTCCAGTTTGACCCACCCTGCATAGGCAGATGAAGTTATTCAAGGCCTCATCCAGCCTGGCCTTCAACACTTCCAGGGATGGGGCAGCCACAACTTTCTTTGGCAACCTTCCTTCCAGTACCTCACCACCCTCACAGGAAAGAATTTTTTGCTGATGTCCAATCTAAATCTCCCCTCTTCAAGACTTTCCTCTTGTCCTCTCACTACCACGCACATAGAAAGCCCTACCTCAGCTTTCTTGTTGTCCCCTTCAGAGATGGAAAGCTGCTATAAGGTTGTCTTGGAACCTCCTCTTCTCGAGGCTGAACAACACAAACTTACTCAGCCTGTCCTCACTAGGGAGGTGCTCCAGCACTCTGATCATTTTAATTGCTTTGCTCTAGACACCTTCCAGGAGCTCTATGTCCTTCTTCTGTTAGGAACTCCAGAACTGGACACAATACTCCAGATAGGGATCTCACCAGTGCAAAGTAGAGGAAAACAATCACCTCCCTTAACCAACTATCACTGCTTCTTTTGATGCGGCCCAGGACATGGTTGGCTTTCTGGGCTGCAAGCACACACTGATGGCTCCTGTTAAACTTCTGGTCTATCGCCACCCACAAGTCCTTCTCCTCAGGGCTGTGCTCAATCCTTTGTCCTCTCAATCTGTATTTGTGCATGGGATTGCCACGACCCAGGTACAGAACCTCACACTTGCCCTTATTGAACTGCATGAAGTCTGCACATGCCCACTTCTCAAGAGTGGCAAGGTCTCTGGATGGCCTCCCTTCCCTCCAGTGTGTTGACTTAACCACACAGTTTGGTGTTGTCAGCAAACTTGCTGAAGATGCATTCATTTCCACTGTCTGTGTCACTGACAAAGATGTTAAATATCACTGATCTGAGTACCAACCCTTGAGGAAGAGCACTCGTCACACATCTCCATTTGGACACTGAGCCACTGATCACAACACTTTGGGTGCGACCACCCAGCCAGCTCCTCATCCAACAAATGGTCCACCCACTGAGTTTGTATTATTCCAATTTAGATCATAATATCATGTGGGACAGTGTCAAATGCTTTGCACAGGTCTGTTGCTTTGCCTTTGCCCATCAAGTCTGTGACCCCATCATAAATGGCTACCAAGTTGGTCAGGCAAAACTTGCCTTTAAATCTCTAAACTGGAATGATACAGATTCGATGGATGGACCACTCGTTGGACAAGGAGCTGGCTGGATAGTCACACCCTCAGAGTTGTGATCAATGGCTCAATATGCAGAGAGGTGCGAAGAGTGGAATTCTTCAAGGATCAGTACTCGGACCAGTGCTATTTAACACCTTTGTTGGCAAAAAGGACAGTGGAATTGAATGCACCCTTAGCACCACCAGCATCCAGAACCACCCTAAGCAGTTTCTGAGTACAGTTTGATATGTAGTCTGGTCGAGACCTCCTCTTCAGAGATTTGGGGTTTTTAATAAATAGCATGCATGTGTCAGCCTTTGAGTCACAAAACTCTTTAATTTGCTAGTTTAAAGTTAATACAAATATCACCGACTGGTTCAATCACATTAAAAGATCACAGGAAATGAATGCAAGATAACAAACAAACAGCTTTTGCATTGAGACCACCAAAACTACAGAATCACAGAATTGTTTAGGTTGGAAGTGACCTTGGAGACCACCTAGTTCCAACACCCCTGCCATGGGCAGGAAGACCTCTCACTAGACCAGGCTATCCAGAGCACCAGCCAAGCTGGCCTTAAACACTTCCAGGTAAGGGGTAAGTAATCATCAGCTGTCTTCTGTATCCCATGAAAAAAATGTAAAACCTTGTTTTAATCTTAGAATATACATGGTACAATTCTAACAGTGTAACCTCCAGATCCTTTTCTACAGGCTGCTTACACTTTGAGCTACTTCCCAACTTGTAATTCTTGCTGAATGTTCTTGTAATTCTTGCTGAACGTTGTGCCAGTTCTCATAGCTCAGTCCTCAAGCTCCTTAACATCCCTCTGGGTTAAAACACTGTAGTTCAGCCTTTTACCCAAAACCTTTAATTTATCACAGCTGCTAATTACTCACAACCATATTCATTAAGCATCAATTAAATGCTTGTTGATAAGCAGGGTGTGCAGCTAATAAATTCAGGCTGCTGGATCCTCCTATCTTCTTGTTTTTCAAATAACTGGAAGTGGATTGTAAGAAGACATCCTTCAAGGCCTATATCAGAACTGAGGTGAGGCTGATCATCCTGGTGTTTTTGAGGTGTTTCCTATTTCTCTTGAAGGTAAACACAGTATTAGATGGGGTAATGATTTTAAAGCAAGAAAGGACAGATTTAGAATGGATGTAAGGAAGGCATATTTTAATGAGGCTGGTGAAACCCTGGTATGGTTGCCCAGAGAGGTGGTAGATACCCCTTCTCTGAAAACACCCCAGGTCAGTTTGGATGGGTATCTGGACAATCTAATCTAGATGAAGATATCCTCACTCACTGAAGGGGAGTTAGTCTAGGTAACCTTTGAAAATCCCTTCCAACACAAGCTGTTGTACGGTCTCAGACCGTATGTGAAAAGGTCTTGAAGGCAATTTTACTCTGAAAACTGGTGAAAGGCAGGTATTAAGTACTTTTTAGCTTTTTCTGTATCATCCATTACTAGATCTTCTTCCTCATCCAAAAAGTTGCCATGTTTCCCCCAAATGTCTTCTTATTACCAGCATATTGGTTTGTAGAGGAAGCTAGACTTTCTTGCTTTGTCTCTAGATGTCTGCATTATGTTTTTATGACACTCCTTTCATGCCTGTTCTTGTTTTCACTTTATGCATGTCCTGTCTGTACTTTTACTAAGGTAAGGTGAAAGATGAACATGCATTTCATCATCTCAGCAAATAATGGTGGATCCTATGTGACAGTCTAAATGCCAGTATCTCAAATAACATCTGAATTATGAATGTATTTTGTCCTTTGATTCGCTCTAGGTGAGGATAAATGTGCCTATTTTCAAAACCAGAATCACAAAAGCAGTAGTGCTTGTCATATTTACCTCCTCCACCAAATAATTTAACTTTATTTATGTTTTTAACTAGTGTTTTTATCATTGTATCTGTGTTTCCTACTTGCCAAATATCAGCAACAGTAGCCACTATGTTCCTTCATTGCTGAAAGCCCATGAACAACTAAAACCATGCTATGTTGTAGATTTTCTCTATTCTTGCTCACGTTAAGACTTTCATAATTTTCTTAGTGTATCGAGCAGGAAGTAATAAAAAATTAATTTTGCCAAGTTTGTGAGCAAATCCCATTAGATGGGAAGAGAAAAGAAATGGCAAATGTACATAATGTTCTGTTCTTTGTTCAGGGAAGGAAGAAAGAACAGCACTGATTAATTTCTAGGCAATGGGAGTGGAATTTCCATCAGTGCTTCCACTCAAGGCCAACACAATTTTAAATGTTAAGGCAGTCCTATGTTGTAAAGTTTTTTATTAAAGGAAAACAGCATAAAACAGCATTGCAGTTGACACTGTTGAAGATGCAACAATGGGAATCTCATGATCAATTAAGAGAGATTTCAGAACCTTAGAGCAACTGCTGAAAGGATCAGGGGCTCAAGTTGTGTTCTCCTCTATCCCTCTAACATCAGTGATGGATCAGGGAACATTTAGGAAGAGCCAGCAGCCCAATTTGTGGCTCCGGAATTGGTGTCACCAACAGGGGTTTGGATTCTACAATCATGGCTCCGTTTACAAGGCACCAGAGCTCCAAACAACCAGTGGGATGCACTTGTCCCAGAGGGGAAAAAAGGATCCTGGGGCAGGAATTGGCAGGGCTCATTGATAGGGCTTTAAACTGGGCTTGAAGGGGGAAGGGGTGAAGAGTCTCCTGCTGGCTGGTGACAAACACTGGGGCAGCTCACCAGCAGCAAAGAGATGGAGAGCCAATGAGGGTCCTCAGCTTGACCTGCGGGAAGCCAGGGATGATGAACCAGGACAGTCTGGGGAA
>VXBP01004177.1:0-13473 GCA_013400115.1 Rhinopomastus cyanomelas
TCCAATCTGTAATGATTCTATGATTCTATGATTTCCAGAAGAACAAAGACACTTTTAAACAAGATATTGGATAACAGATAATCTTCAGATCTTAAATGAGCTGATGGATGAAAACAATAAAATAACATAAATTATAATTGCTTTAAGGTTTATTGATCATAAATTCTAGTACTAACTCTCCTATTTCAGTAACTGAAATCCATATAAATAAGATCAAACCAGCAAACAAAGTTGTGGCACTACTGATAAGGGTTCCAGAGTAAATACCACTGTGGAAGACAGAAAACCAGAATCATGATGAATGGAATAGCTGTTTAGCATGTAGAGAACTCTTACTGCTACATGTAATTTTGCAAATACTTCATACTTTGGCACTGAATGTGAAAATTCTAAGTAGATAACATGTGTGACTGATGGTCCTAAAATCATAATTCCTTACAAAGGGTTAATGGAAGTCTGAAAAATTGCAGTGGAATGTTGATATCCCGTGCATTTTCTTACTGTACTTACGAAAAATATGCAACTAGACTCCACCTACAATCACATTTAAAGCAGATTAAAACAGAAGAACGAGTTTTGGAATGTTTTCTTTATCTAATGTGGTGTGAATGGCTGTTCTGCACAGTTAAATGTTTTTATAAATACTCCGTTGAACAGCAATATCAGTTTTGGTTCTAGGTGCTCCATTGTCAAAGAGAAGCTGGCAGACTGAATGGAAACAATATGAAGAGGGCACTGGTGGTATTCACTTGAAAGCAAAGGTGGACAGCTGTGCTTATATGTATTACATGGAAGTGAAGACTAAAAAGAACATTAAAGTATTTGCAGATTAAAATCTACAGACAAAAATCATTTTAGACTACTTTAATTGCCAGAAAACGAAAATCTTCTTTTCCCCATGCAGTCTTTGCTCCTTCTTCTGCACATCTTCCTGGTAAGGATTGCATACTGTATCATGATGTCTAAGAGAATGAAGGAAAAGACAAGAGATTTTGGTCTATAACAGCAGTGAGCTCAGGTGTCTGCAGTGTCTAAGAAGATCAGTGGCATCCTGGCCTGTACCAGGAAGAATGAGGCCAGTAGGATCAATAAAATGCTTTCACCACTGCACTTGGCACTAGTGAGGAGACACTTTGAGTATGGTGTTCAGTATTTGTCTACAAGAAGGACATTGAGGTACTGGAATGTGTCCAAGCATGGCTAAGGGAACTGGGGCTGTATGGCCTGGAGTAAAGGAGATGAAGAGAAATCTTACCACTTTCAGTGACTGCCTTAAGGGAGATTACAGAGAGGTGAGGATCAGTACATTCAAGAAAGGGACAAGTGAAAGGACAATAAGACAATAAGAAACGGCCTGTGCCAAGGGAGGCTACTAGGAAGTAGGAGGCTACTTTATTTAAATCTCATCAGTGTCATCAGGCGCAGGAATGAGTTGCCTAATGGATTGTCTAGGGCTGTGGTGTATTCACCCTCCCTGGAGGTGTTTAAGAGTTGCGTACAGCATAGTGTTTAGGGGTATAACTTAGACAAGGTCTTGTAAGTGTTGAGGTAATGGTTGGACTAGAAGATCTTGAAAGTTTTTTTCCAATCTAGGCAATTCTGTCATTCTGGATTTTCTGCCCCAAATCTACACAATGTCTTTATTCTAACTGGCTGGGATTCTAGAACAGAAAAGCTTCTAAATCTTCTATGCATTTGCACTGAAGAAGAGAGAAAATACAAAGTAACCTTGTAGACATGAATGAGGTCACCCCTCAGTCTCCTCTTCTCCAAGCTCAAGAGACCCAGCTCCCTCAGCCTCTCCTCATAAGGGAGGTGCTCCACCTCCTTCATCATCTTCGTTGCCCTACGCTGGACCCTCTCCAGCAGCTCCACATCCCTCTTGAACGAGGAGCCCAGAACTGGACACAATGGGAAAGGTTTTTCTCAGAAGAGAAAAAGGGTTCTGGGGCAGGAATTTGAAGGACTTGTTCAGAGAGCTTTAAACTAGATTAAAAGTGGGGTGGGATTGTTGCTGGGTGTGCACCAGTGGGGTGGAGCTCTGGCCTTAATGGAGACCATAAGGCCTTCCATTGTCCTAGGGTAAAATCAGAGCGCTCAGCTTACTCTGAAATGCCTGTACATCAATGCACGCAGCATGGGGAATAAACAGAAGGAGGTAGAAATCTCTGTCCAGTCAGGTGATTATGATCTGATGGCAATTACAGAGACATGGTGAGACAGCTCGTATGACTGGTATGTGATCATGGATGGCTATGTCCTTTTCAGGAGAGACAGGTCTGCAAGGACCTTAAAAAAGGAGAAATGCCCTCATGTTGAAATGAGTAAGATTTTCCTATAAGCATTTAATCGCACTTTTTTCTTCTTGGGTATCAGAAGCATTTTCAAGGTCATTAATTTGACTGAAAATTCTATTAGAAGAAATTCTAAAATGTAATTAAAACCATTTTCCATTCATCTAGGGCCTCAGTAAAAACAAACAGAAACAATGAAGCCAGTGACTCTGATTAAGATCTGCACATATAATTCTGCAATGAGAAAGGAAGATTATCTCATTACTCATCTCTGTTGAATGCAAACAACAGAGAAATCAAAACAAAACTTTTTAAAAGAACCCTGGGAAAAATTAGACCTTAGTGCATGTAAAAATGACAGCTGTAAGTATCCGCATAAAAAGGTTAGTAAGAGCAATTATTGAATTGAATGTCTAAATCTATTGTAATATAAACCAGATGGTACTGATGTAGCAAATACATACTCCAAGATGCCCAGCTAGCTTCAACTTTCATCACATTTTTCCAGGGATTGGTAATAGTCCAAAAGTTGGAATGTTTTCAGCTCCATCCAGTTCTCCTCCTACTACTACTACCTCTCCTAACTCCAAATACAGGTTTCCTATCCAAAATAATAAGAAATGAAAAAGTTAATCTTACGTTGTTACAACCTTACCAGTGTGTAAAGAAGCAAAATTATTTATGTATAACGTATAAACATATGTAAGATCTTGTGAGGGAGTTAATCATGCAGATCCCATATCTCAAAACTTATTGATGTTTCTATAACCAAACAAAATGGTTTTTTGACATTTGATGCTGTCTGCCATTTTCCAGTGTCTTGTAAATACCTTGGAAACTGTGGCCAACTGAGGAAAATTTAAGGCTTTGCTACAGTAAGGTAGGCTGGTTTTGTGCATCATGGTGTAGTCATTACTAAAGAAGAAAAGCTCCAAAGCACAAAGGAATGCACTTTGTTGAGCTAAAAGTCTTTCCTACACTTCTGCAACTGGCTGGCTGAGAGGATGCCTGCGTAATAAAACACAGTTCTGAAATCTTCACAGTGTATTGGAACAAGTTTGTCTTTCATCTCTGTGGGGCAGAAACACGTGCATGTACAGCACAATTTAAGCTCCTCTGTTTAGGAAACTGAAGTAAATTATTAAGCCTAGCCAATTCTAGTGCCCCTTCAGTACTTAAAGATTACTTTCAAATAACGTTTCTTGTTTTGATTCTCTTCTCCACTTAGCTATTTGCTCTGCTGGACATCCTTTCTCTTTGTTTATAGTTCCAGTGATGCACACTGAACTGGAAAGCATCAACAGTCAAAATATAAGGTATTGTAGGAGATTTGTTTTTGCAGACTCATTGCCATGGAAAACTCTAATGAGATAAAACATTAAGAGGAGCTAATCTGCTATGAACTTACTGACAAAGTTCTAAATTATTCAACAAAAAGAAGGAATACATACTGATGAGTTCAGGTAAACACTCATGTAAAGGTTCAAAAGATGTCTTGTGAATGTGTTCCGAAATCACTGAAGTTGAAGCAATTGAATACAATAGTTTGTGCTATCCTAAGATAAAATGAAACCAGTATCTATCATCATTTGCTAACTGTGTGATTCCTTGCTTCATAGGCTTCAGTCTATAAAACATTCTGTAAATATCTCTACATCATAATCTATACTTATCCTTAACAGTAAAGGTATCTTAACTGAATCATGTATTAAGAGTGGGGTTTCTTTAATGCTAATAATCCTTGTATTAGCCCAAGGCAGCCTAAAGTGCTAATATTGGGTCAGTGTGCTCTGTTCTGTATAAGAGAAAGGTCTCTAGATGACAGAAAATTTTTTTAACAGAAACATTTTCTAATTCAAAGAAATTTATCTGTCTCACCAGGATCCACAGCCCTTTATCCAGCATTATTGTATCTTTCCACATGAAGAATGCATAATATAAAATTGAGGGATACATGTATATTAAGCAGATCTAAAATGAATTCTCTTTTGTGAGAATCAAGATTTCTTCAAAGTTGTATTTTCAAACAGCTGAGCAAAGTAGGAGGTCAAAATGCATGGGACTTACTCCATGTATTTATTAAAGGATTAGATGCTTCCCACAGGACTCAGCTGAGTTCACCCTAAGTCACCATCTGTCAGGCAAAAGATTATGGTTATGTTACCTTTGCTGCAGCATAGAGAGCCTGGTCATCCGCTGCAGCTGCCTGATTTAATGTTGCTACTGCCTCTCTTGCTTCATGCTCTCAAAGTTTGAATAAACCACCTTCCACTTTCCCAAAACATGATGGTCATCAGCATTGCAAAGCCACAGTATTTCAGCTGCTTCTGCCTTGTTTCTTAATCAAAGCATATTTTATTGTTTTATCACCACCAAACAACTCAAAGAGTGGCTGTCAATGGGTCCATGTCCAAGTGGAGTAGTCTGGTGACAAGCAGAGTCTCTCAGGGATCAGTCCTGGGACCAGTCTTGTTCAACGTCTTTGTTGGTGACATGCACAGAGGCACTGAGTGCACCCTCAGCAAGTTTGCTGAAACACCAAACTGTGTGGTGCAGCAGACATCCGGGAGGGCAGGGATGCCATCCAGAGGGACCTGGACAGGCTGGAGAGGTAGACACAAGCCAATCTGATGGGGTACAACAAGACCAAGTGAAAGGTCCTGCATCTGGGTGGAGGCAATCGTAAGCACAAATACAGGCTGGGCAGTGACTGACTGGAGAGTAGCCCTGAGGAGAGGGACTTGAGGGTGCTTGTGGACAAATGTTCAACATGAGCTGGCACTTGTGGCCTAGAAGGCAAACCGGATCCTGGTCTGCATGAGAAGAAGTGTGGCCAACAGATCGAGGGAGGTGATTCTCCCCCTCTACTCCACTCTGGTGAGACCCCACCTGGAGGACTGCGTCCAGTTCTGGAGCCCTTATTACAAGAAGAATATGGACATGCTGGACCATGTACAAACGAGGGCCACGAGGATGATCAGAGGGCTGGAGCAACTCTCCTATGAGGTCAGACTGAGAGAGTTGAGGCTGTTGAGTCTGGAGAAGAGGAGGATCCCAGGTGACCTTATTNATGCCATTGCAAGGGGGTTGGATTAGACGAGTTTTTGAGATCCCTTCCAATCCCTTATGATTCTGTGATAACTCTTTTGTCTCTGGTTTCAGCTCAGTGCAATAACAATACATCCCACTGTGTGCTACCACACACTAAGCTAATTTTTTTAATATAAACATAAGTGACAAAAATGAAACTCTCCTTAGTTTACTCCCTCATTTCCTCCTAATGCTTTCTCGTTTTCCAGATACTGGAGATATTTCTTTCACAAATTTTAATGAGCTTGTTACTTATCTTGAAAGTTTGCCCCTCTGTTCCAGATTTCCAATAATTAGGGAAACTGCAGACATCTACAAAGACCCATAAAGTTCAGGTTTCTCTTGAAGTCATTTGCAGACTGCAAACCCTTCTCTCTGTGTGGAGATTTTGCAGTTTTCCTGTCATGTAAACTGAGGAATCTGAAACTTAATCTGCTCAGAGACAGAGATGCGCCAAAGAACTGGAAAAGAGAAGGGGTAAAAGTGAAAAGTCAGGAACCTTTCATGTTCTGATTTATTTCACATACTTCCCCACTGCTTTGAGTGCTGTTTTGATAAACCTGATGTCAAAATCATTCTGTTTTCCTTCTATCTTCAAATCTTTTTGACAAGCTGGTCAGACAGACAGCATAAAACTCCAAGTGTATAAGCTTATTCAGCAGTGGCATTTCTGGTATTCCAGTGATTATTCCTGGTATTCCAGAAGGGCCTATGTGTATAGAAATTTTAAAGGAATTTCAAAATAAAAGAAAATCTAGAGTACTTTACTCTTTCTCTTTTACTGTTACTCAGTAATTAAAGACCATTCCTGCCCAGTGCTTAAATACGTAAGTATACGTAAGTGGATTGTGGCACTTTTTCAAGTGTGCAGCCTAGCTTCACAAAGGTGTTCAAAATAACCTTAATCTTAGTGTGATCTCAGTGAAATCTTAATAATTTAATTAATTGATTAAGATCTTAATGATATAGAGATGCTTCTCAAACTCTTAATGGGGATCTGTAGGAATCTTAAAATACCTATATCCATTTAAAACATGTAAATAAATCTAATTGTCTAAAAATTACCTTACTTTCTTTCATATTATTAAAGTAATATGCCAATGTACTGATGTGTCAGCAATATCAGCAGTAATCCACCTGGATTCCTTGTGTAATGGCCAACCTCCAAACATGGAAATCCCATAATCCTTGCCATTGGTTCTTGAAATCAGTATGCCCGTCCTGATGATATGCAGAGAAACAGAAAAGGATGAAAAACATTAATATAAATACTTCTAAAGTTAAATGTTCTACTGGATTTCACCACTAAAGGCTAGTTTGCATTTCACAAGTGTTGCATTGTTGAAAGAGACAAAACACAGAAAGTAAATACGGACAGTAAAATGGTGTCTGAAACACAACTAGTGCTTTATGACATTAGTAATTAGGGCAGTCATCAATTTTCGGTTGCTTTCATCAGTTGGTTCTTCTAAATCTCCTTCTACACATTACTTTGAGAATCATGATTTTATTCTCACCTGTAGCTCGTCACAGTAAACTTTACAATGTCTGAACCAGCAGGTGAGGGCTGTGTTACAAGCAAGTTCAAGATGAGCCATTCTCTAAAATGAACAAGCTGTTGAACAACAATTTCAAAAATATCACAGTCTAATACTAATTATTGTCTAATAGTGACTGAGTAGATGAGAGAAAACCTGGGAAGCATTGTATCAAGTTCTGCAACCTCCATGCTGCAGTAACCCACAGTATCCTGCAGAGCTTGATATAACTTGGCATCCTGCAGAAAACACAGCTAACTGGGAACAAGCCAAAGACTCTCATGAAAAGCAGCAAAATTGTCCTCATGCATATAATACTTATTTTAGATGGAGAAAAAACAGAAGTTACTTTTGACGCTGTACTTGTGTGGTTACAAAAGTGAAAATCAGATAGGGTGATTAAAAACTTTGTGATTACAAGTCTGAATTTACAGAACCTGTAAATTGCTACAAAAAGACATTTTTTCCAGGATAAAACAGCTTAGAAATGTCTCTTGGTTACTGAAATTGCATTTACATGAAGAGTTCTTTCTGAACCAGGATTTTTTGTCATAGCTGGCATGCAGTCTATGATTTCTTTTTTAAATACAGACCACTAGAGTGAGATGCACTGCCAAAGTACAGGTAAAGATATTCCTATTTGTTCTTGTAGGGGAGAATTTGAGTTCACATCTTCCTAATAGCATTAATTTAACTTCTGAGTCCAATGACTCATGGTTTAAGAAATCACAGGCAGAAGAAACCAATAAGAAAAAAGATTATATAAAAGCTTGTGGAATAGGAAACAACCTGTCTTGCCTTGAGATGAATGAATTACTTACTTACTTCTAAAGTCTTTGGTCGTGTTATTACATGATGGTCTTACAACAGGTTATTCATACAGGTACGCATAGGGAGCAAAAGAAACCTGTGGCTGCTATCACCTAAATAACCTTGTCAGTCTTGTAACTTTTTGTGTTTCAAGATTTTGACTCAAGGATGTGCCACGACTGGCATTTTTAACATTATGCAATTATTTGACTATGTAGCAATACATTATGCATCAGTTGTTATGCTTATACTATAGACCTCTCTTCGTGCAGCATTAGAGACCTATGTATTATTTGTCATTTCACTGGGCTGGACAAAAGCCCAGAATTTTACAGATGACAGGTATGTGACATACGGTGATTAAAATATTCATCCTTCCAGAGGATGATCAAAGCATTTCGAGTTTTGGGTATTGCTCTTAGTTGACAAGGATTTTGTGCTACAGTTCATTGGTCTACTCAATCTATTTTTAATTAAAACTACTTGCTATCCTAAGCTTACACTAATCCCTGAGAATTATAGACCCAAACAGATATATAAACCAGAGAGAAAATAGCTGCTGACAGCTGCTCATGGAGAACAAATCGGTGCTTTTCAGGTTATCACATGTGGATTTCAGAAGTGAGAATAAACATACAGGTGGTCATCCAAGATTTCATTTAAAAATGTAATAAAGTAACCTCAGAGTGTGAAATTCTGAAGTTTCTCTCTTGTCCTCATTTAAACAGCTACAGCAAAACAATACAACAAAGTTAGTGGGGTGAAAATGAGTGAAGGAAGGAAGAAAGAGGAAGGAAGGGAAGGACAATTGCTATTGTCCTGTGTGCAAGTGACAACTAACTCTAAATGAAAGGAAGTGGAACAATTTGGGGATGAAGATTGTAAAATTTTGGGCCAAAGGATCACAATGAGTACATTCTGAAAAACCTATTATTTCTAAAAAATATTAAGAATTTGTTTATTTATAATTTTCTATAAATTCCATCAGGGAACGCTTTTATTTCCTCAGGAAATGAAGACCTAGTCTTACTGGTATTCTACTTTACTTATGTATTCAACTTTATTGCAAAATGTAGAACATTCAGGATACTTGCAGAATCTTCTCTTTTTTTCTTATATTGAGGTGGGAAGAGACGAGATATACAGCATTATCTCACTTTGACGTTGACTTTAAAACATTCATAACACTTAGTTTTGTACTGTGAGAAACACGTGGTAAACTGAACAACAGATATGAGTGTAACATTGGTCGTTAGGGACAGTCAACATGGTCCACCAAAGTGAAAGTCATGCTTGACCAACCTGATAGCCTTTTATGAGTGCATAACCAGGTGGATACATGATGGCAGAGTGGTGGATGTGGTCTATCTTGACTTGAGTAAGGCATTTGACAAAGTCTCACATAGCATCCTTGCAGACAAACTGAGGCAGTGTGGACTGGATGACTGCATAGTGAGGTGGATCGTTAACTGGCTTCAGGATAGAAGCCAGAGAGCAGTGGTCAATGGGACAGAGTCTGGTTGGAGGCCTGTATCTAGTGGAGTGCCCCAAGGGTCAGTGCTGGGACCAGTCCTCTTCAATCTATTCATTGATGACTTGGATGAGGGATTAGGGTGCACTGTCAGCAAGTTTGCTGACGACACAAAGCTGGGTGGTGTTGCCAACACTCCTGCAGACTGTGCTGCCATTCAGTGAGACCTGGACAGGCTAGAGAGCTGGCCAGNCTAGCGATAGGATGAGGGGCAATGGATGTAAGCTGGAACACAGAAGGTTCCACATCAACCTGAGAAGGAACTTTTTCACAGTGAGGGTGGCAGAGCACTGGAAGGGGCTGCCCAGGGGATTTGTGGAGTCTCCTTCATTGGAGACCTGTAAAACTCATCTGGCCATGTTCCTGTGGTCTAGGTGACCCTGCTGTGTCACGGGGATTGGACTAGATGATCTTTTGAGGTCCCTTCCAATCCCTAATGATTCTATGATTCTGTCTGTAATCTAGATATACAGTGCTATGCTTCTCATGGGTCTTCATGGTGACAGAGTTCACATACAAACTATTTCAATACGGAAAGAAATGGAAGAAAGACCTAAATTCATACTATTAATTGATAACAGAATTATTTGTTATGAGGCTTTATTAGTTTAAAACTAGCATAAAATGAACGAAGCTTGCATGTTTGTAAGGATCATCTGAAAACTATACTTATTGCAGCCAGTAGAATGTAGATCAGGGTAGAAATTCTTTACCAGAGTGTAGCCACTTTATTATCTTCTAAAGGTTTTGTTAAAGAAATTACTAGTAATAAGTGATAAATGGTAGATGAAATGGAGTCATATTTGCTTCTTTTATAGATGGCTATCAAGGGAAAATTTTTATATCAGTAAATAGCTTTGATTCTCCATTGAGTTAAGATGAACACAAAATGTCCTCTTTATTTCATACTAAGCGTGTTGATTAAAGTTGGAATAAATTGGCAGCAAAATTTTTGTTGTTCCTTGCCAATGTGTTGGCAGGCAACACAAATATTTGTAACTATGAAAGTCAAAGGATCTGCTAAAATGAAGAATTATTTCTCTATTGTTTATAGCATTGCTTTGTGTACAACTCTTTTTCAAATGATGAGAAAGAAATAGTAAATGTGACATTAAGCCAGTTAAGTGAAACAGAGAAGAAGTCAAATCTTTAAACAAGAGACGTAACTGCATTAATTACCTTATTTCTGCTTCCTGGTCTAAAATAAACCATCTCATGAAATCCCTGTTACCCACCATTCCTTCCTTTGTGCTAAGTTCCTCTTCTGAGTAGGTCTATTGACTTGAATAATTTTGTCTTCAATTGCATACATCAGAGTAAACTACATACAAGCACTCATTAATCAGGAACAAATTAATAGGGAATTAAGTATTATATTTTATTATTTTTATATTACTGATTTGGAATAATAAATCAACTCTGAAAACATCTGAAGCCACAAACAGAAATACAATATTAATATGCTAAATATTATATTTATTCTTTCACTGTTCAGTGTATATTTAAAATTTGCTAGGGATATTTTCATGGCTAACCAATAATTCTTAATTGTTTGGAACACTTCACTGTCTTGTAGCCCAAGCTGTTACAGAGAGAAAATCTTGTAATATAAAAATATAAACAAAAACCACCTTATTATGGAATAGTTATAATAATTCTTTTCTGTGCTTTGCCTGTGGAATATTTTCATTCAAAACATTTTTGTTTTTCTTTCACTTCAGCACATCTGGAATTGGACAACAAAAAAAAATCAGTAAAATTGATTTATCTGAATTAATTGTGTCTGAAGGATTTGTATTTGTACAAAATATCCATGATAGCAGTAGCTGAAAAAGAAAGCTATTATAACAGTATCTTATTCCTCCTAACATTTGAGGGCTATACTTTGTGATCTCCAGGCTCTGTACTGATAAACTGTGTCCAGTTCGGGGCTCCTCAGTTCAAGACGGATGTGGAGCTGCTGGAAAGGGTCCAGCATAGGGCAACGAAGATGATGAAGGAGGTGGAGCACCTCCCTTACGAGGAGAGGCTGAGGGAGCTGGGTCTCTAGCTTGGAGAAGAGGAGACTGAGGGGTGATGTCATTCATGTCTACAAATATGTGAGGGGTGGGTGTCGGGAGGATGGAGCTGGGCTGTTCTCGGTGTCATGCAGTGATAAGACAAGGGGCAATGGGTGTAAGCTGGAACATAGAAGGTTCCACATCAACCTGAGGGGGAACTTCTTGACAGTGAGGGTGACGGAGCACTGGAACAGGTTGCCCAGGGGGGTTGTGGAGTCTCCTTCACTGGAGATGTTTCAGACCCAACTGGATGGGTTCCTGTGTGACTTGGTTTAGGTGATCCTGCTGTTGCAGGGGAATTGGACTGGATGATCTTTCGAGGTCCCTTCCAATCCGTAGTGATTCTATGATTCTATTCTATGATTCTAAATGACTAATAGGCGATATAATAGAGCAGATATTGTTTTAAAACAATAGAGAATTGTTTAACAATAGCAAGGTCTAAACTTTGAAGGAAAGACTAATAAGAAATACTAGAAGCTACACAGGAGCCTAAGGCTGTTCAAAAGTTTACAACATAAGAAGATATCCAATGCTGCAGTATGTATAGCTGTTTGGGAAGAACACAGACCCTGGGATACAATGCTGCAGCTAAGCATTAAGTAGTGTTTTTCCACAATTTTACCTCCATTATAACTACTTTAGGAAATACAAAACTGAATGACTCTAGAACTAATTCTTAAGGTTGTCTCCAGTTCAAGAAAACATAGGATGTCACTAGACATATAATAATATCACAGAGGGGGTCTGCTACAGGCCACCCAACCAGGATGACCAAGATGATGAGGTGCTATTTAAACAGGTAACAGCTGCTTTGCATTTGCAAGCCATGATCCTCTTGGGGAACTTCAATGACCCTGACATCTGCTGGAGGGACAACACAGCAAAGCACTAGCATTCCAGAAAATTGTCCAAGTGCATTGATGACAACTTTTTCCTCCAAACAGTAGAGGAACAAACCAGAAAGGAGCTTTGCTAGACCTTGTATTCATCAACAAAGATGGGCTGATGAGTGATGTAAAACATAATGGGAGACTAGGCTGCAGTGACCATGCCACTACAGAATTCAAGATCCTCAGGGCAGTGAGAAAAGTGAGAAGTAAACACATATACTTGTTTTAAAATAGCAGACTTTTGAGAAAAGGACATTGTCCATCATACTCAAAAAGTCATGACAGTCTGGTGAAGTTCCCATTGACTGCAAAAGAAGAAATATAACACCCATTTTAAAAAATGGAAATAAAGAAGACCCAGGCTCATCTGGCTCGTCTTTGTACTTGGCAAGATCATGGAGAAGATCCTCCTGAAGGCTTTGCTAAGGCAAGCAGATAATAAAGGAGTGACTGGTGACTGAAAACACAGCTTCACCAAGGGCAAGTCCTTGACCAATTTAGTGACTTTTCACAATGGGATCACAGCCTTGGTGGACCCCACTGTTGCAGAGCAACAGACATCATCTACCTGGACCTGTGCAAAGCATTTAACACTGTCTCATATGACATTCTGATCTCTAAAATGGATTTGATGGATGGACCACTCGTTTGATAAGGAGTTGTTTGGATGATCACACCCAAAAAGTTTTGCTCAATGCCTCACTGTCCAAATGGAGAGGTGTGACAAATGGTGTTGCTTAAGGGTTGGTGCTGGGACCAGTGCTATTTAGCACCTTGTTGGTGACATGGACAGTGGAATTGAATGAGCCTCAGTAAGTTTCCTGATGACACCAAAGTGTGTGGTGAAGTCAACACACTGGAGGGAAGGGAGGCCATCCAGAGGGACATGGACAGGCTTGAGAAGTGGGCTCATACAACCTGCATGAAGTTCATCAAGGGCAAGTGCAAGGTTCTGCATCTGGGTCAAGGCAATCCCATGCACAAACGCAGATTGGAAGGAGAAAAGATTCAGAATAGCCCTGAGGAGAAGGGCTTTTGGAGGTGGTGGTGGAACAGTAGTTTAAAAGGAGTTATCAGTGTGGGCTTGTAGCCCAGAAAGCAGAGAGTCCTGGGTGGCATCAAAAGGAGCACTGATAGTTGGTCAAGGGAGGTGATTCTCCCCCTCTGCTCTGCACTAGGGAGACCCCACCTGAAGTGCTACTGTGTCGAGCCCTGAAGTCCCCAACAACAGAAAGACATAGAGCTCCTGGAACATGT
>VXBP01004177.1:21649-34680 GCA_013400115.1 Rhinopomastus cyanomelas
ACTGGTACCTAGGGTTGTTCTTGCCCAGATGCAAGACTCTGCACTTATCCTTGTTATAGCTCATTAGATTTTTTTCTGCCCAGCTCTCCAGCCTGTCCAGATCTCGCTGAATGGCAGCACAGTCTGCAGGGGTGTCGGCGACACCACCCAGCTTTGTGTCGTCAGCAAACTTGCTGACAGTACATGCCAATCCCTCATCTAAGTCATCAATGAATAGATTGAACAGGACCGGTCCCAGCACCGATCCCTGGGGCACTCCACTGGATACAGGCCTCCAACTAGATTCCAAAAAACATAAATTGAAAACAAAATAGATAAAGTTTCTGGTAGGTATGAGTTGCTTTTTTAATTAAAATGTGAATTATATCACAGAGATGAGTATCAAAAGCTGTAGTTTTCCTTGCAAAATAGTTTTCCATTTAAAATAAAACAGTTAATGCATAATAAAAATTAATTTGTCTTGCAAAATGAGAGCCTGGGTCTCATTTTAATTCTGCAAAAACACTAGCAGCCACAAGTCTCCCAAAATCTTCTGGATTTACAGTAAGTGTTTATGATCACAGATTAAGGTTTGATATCCCCTACCAAGTCTATGACTTTTAGAGGTCACATACAGAAAAAGATAGTGTAATAGGTAGAAAGCAATCAATAACACTAGTCCCACTCTGTGGAATTGAACTCTGGTATACTCTCTATATTGTGTCACACGCTATTCATTCTGTCAGTGAACCTGGACTTACTTGGGTAAATAAATTTGAGCAAGTGTGTAGCTGGTGACTGACCTTATTTTTGTCTATTCTTTTAAAATACCAGCTATTTCTACACATTTCTGTTTCCTCATCCCTACAATTACCAGTCTGCTTACGTTTCGCTTGTGGGGTCTGTAAGAAAGGATAAGGGTAAAACAAATTTAACCTTTTCTTCTCATTTTTAGAGAAAAAAATGAATATTTTTGTTGTTAATCCATAGCTCCACAGAAATTGTATTAGAAGTTGTACAACAAGTCTGAACTTCTTAATCACAAGACACATATAGTCCTCAACAGTGATACTGCTTCTCTTGTGTATCACTGATTCAAGGGGTATGTTCTGTTGCATTTTTCTCTTTCTTTGTGGTAATTTCAGGGCTTCATAGGCTCTTTAAGTCTTTCTCCATATCTCTTTTATAGTCAATAAAAAAGAAGGCTTTTTTTACTTGTTTTGTGTAAATAGGTAGCAATGGAAATCCAGCAACAAAAGAAGAAATAAGAAAGAAGGCATTGTATACATTCCAACCTAGGGCACTGCTAGCTGAACAATTAATGGAATGAGGATATCAATACAAATATAACAGGGACCTAGCAATAGTATCCACTCAGAGCAGTTAGAGAAACTTCTCTCATGTTTTGAGGATTTTAATAACACACATGAAGTATTAGTTAGTACACAATTCACAGGAATACATACTAACATACTAGCAATGTGAAGGACTGTTTTCAGTGAAAGAATGTAGAAGTGCCAATTTTACTAAGTATGATGAAACTATTTCCTTTACACTTAAAAAAAAAGTCATGGATTTGTCTTTTTTTTTTATGGGCTGCTTTGAAGATATTTGGCAAGCTTGCAAAGAAATTATATTTCCAACAACTTAAGCAGGTGCCATGACATAAAGTGGTACGACTTCAACTGTGTCAGAATGATTAACATTTTCCCCTACTCCTGCACCAATATGTATTTTCCAGTTTTGAAGAACGGCTGACTGCAAAATTGGCCTAAAGTAGTCCTTAAAACAAGCTCTGTACGTTATAAAAGAACATTAACTCATACTCTAACCAATAAACTGCTTACTTTTTGACTGAACTCTGATGTAGTCACAATTTAATAAGAGTGGTATCAGAGAATTTTGTTACATGATGATTTCTCTAAAGATTAAGAAGGGAACAACTGAAAGTTTAACTGTCTTCCTGCAATGTGATGATTACAGGGGCATTCCAGAGCCAGGGAAAACAATGAGCTGTAGATTCCAAGTGAAGACCATTTGGCAAAGTTCCATTTGGAAAGATTCAGTGTCTGCACAAAGTCTGCTCTGTGCAGGCTGAAAGGATAACAAGGAAGATTTAATTCCTGATTCAGTCAGGCATTTAAGGACATGAAGGCCCATTGAAGTCAATGAGATTACTCACTCACTTGAAGTTAACCACACACTTAAGTATCTTTCTTAAATGGACGCCTACGTTTAACTGTAGCATGAAACAGCCAGAGACTGCCTATGAATCAGCATTGTAATGTTTGTTTGGAAAGTATCAGAGTTTTCCCATGAAAGGGCAGGTTTCTGCAAGCCACCAAACAGCTGAAAAAGCTAGGGGCAAGTAGGCAAAACAGATAAAATGGTAGTTTGCCTTGTTCTTGAAGAAGATTTTGTTGTGGCACAGAGTTACTTTACATTTTTCCTTCTGTGCTCAGAAGGCAAGTTTTTTCTGGACTTCATTTTCTTATGGAAAGCACTTGTAAAATTAAATCAAAGAACTAGTTCTGCGTGATTTGTGCAATGTTATTCCTGTTGTTTGTTTTTCAGAAAGTCCTGAGTACCCTAGCAACTTTATTCCTGAAATTTAAATTAACGTCTCCTATCACTATTGATGATTAGCATTGTCAGCTGAAAAGAAACTGAACCTGAAAGAGAAGGTAGTATCATAGAATCATAGAATCATTATGGATTGGAAGGGACCTCGAAAGATCATCTAGTCCAATCCCCCTGCAACAGCAGGATCATCTAGACTGAGTCACGCTGGAACACATCCAGGCGGGTCTTGAACATCCCCAGTGAAGGAGACTCCACAACCACCCTGGGCAGCCAGTAGTACTATTGATCTTATTCAATTTCAAGTAGAGCAATGTAAGAGAGAGAGCAATTTCCATGCTTTAGCATTATGAAAACAAGATGCCACACCTGGAGTATTGTGTTCAGTTCTGGGCTCCTCAGTTCAAGAGGGATGTGGAGCTGCTGGAGAGAGTTCAGCGTAGGGCAACAAAGATGATGAAGGAGGTGGAGCACCTCCCTTATGAGGAGAGGTTGAGAGAGTTGAGTCTCTTGAGCTTGGAGAAGAGGAGACTGAGGGGTGACCTCATTAATGTCTACAAATATTTGAGGGGTGGGTGTCGGGAGGATGGAACTGGGCTGTTCTCGGTGTCATGTAGTGATAGGACGAGGGGCAATGGTTGTAAGCTGGAACACAGAAGGTTCCACATCAGCCTGAGAAGGAACTTCTTCACGGTGAGGGTGACGGAGCACTGGAACAGGCTGTCCAAGGTGGTTGTGGAGTCTCCCTCACTGATTCTATGATTCTATGCTCAACAAAATAGATAAGTCATTCATTTAAAGTAATTTTAAACACCAAAACAACAAAACAGAACACTAGCTATGTAATTTCCAAAATGAGTTGAACGGTTCAGTAAATTACTATGGCTTGCCATTTGGACAAAAATTAAACATTCTACACATAAAAGATAAAATACATCAAAAACATGAAGTATTTTGTCGGTAGGAGAAGGTTGTCCTTGATAAAATCTTTGTAAGTTCAGGTACTTTGATCTTTCCTCCGAAACATACTTTGAACCTCTCTCATTATCAGGGAAAAGTGACAAGCCTTTGTATCTTATTATTCCATTTCAAAACCAGAGATAATTCTTGATTTTTTTATTTTTAATTTTTTTTTAATTTATTCATTGTAAACCCTAGACTTTCTTACATTTGATACAATAAAGACCCAGCTTGCTAAAACATAAACAGAACAGACTGTTGTTACTGAATTGGGGACTTTTTGTCTAACAAAGCTCTGTTTGCTGTACTTGCTAACCTAGATCAGCAGCTGGCAAAGCCTGCAGAAAAGTTTTGAGAAGGGAGAGTGGGTAAGTCATCTTTCTTTCAGGATTCCTTCTCTGGGTGTTAAAATGCACAAGTTAGGCTTCCTTACAGGCTCTTTCCAAAGTGAAAAAGAAACGTAGTTTGAGCAGAGGTAGATCAGGCAAGCAAGCTGTAGCATTTTAAGAGGTTTATGGACTTATACATACATATATTGAAACAGCTGGTGAAAAGAATGATGCCTTGTGTTTGCCCTAAAAGTTTACACAGTCATGATGTCTGTAGCAGTGGAAAGGAGATAGATGGGACAAAGATGCAATTATTTTGCTGCTTCCTCTTTTTTATGCCTGATTCTACTTTGCGCTCTTAGTTTTCAATAACCATCTGGAACTTACAAGACAACAGCATGTTTGTCCTTGGCTTTTCCTCCCCTGTATTTCCAACTCCTAATGTTTCTCTCTAAACACTTCTTTTCAATATAATATGAAAGCAAACAGCCTCTAAAGTTTTGCATTAAATATTTTGGCATTGATAGAAACGTGTGTCCTATTTACAGGCATGGTTGTGAGAAAACAGCAACACAAGCTCTAAGTTTGTGTCCGTGAACATGGCTTCTGTCCAATAATATGTCAAGTTTGTCAAAAATGTATGACTGAAGCCCTTTATTATCACAGACTGATAAAATTGTTTGCCTGAGGGGGAAACAGAGCATTAATAAATAGAAAGAATTGCACATTGTTCATGAGACACTGTAATGGTACAGTCTTCTGTGTACTGTACATTTCAGATATCACTTCAGATCCTATCTGATTAAAAGGACAAGTATCATCTCCTCCCCCTTTACTCTTCTCTAGTGAAGTCACATCTGGAGTATTGTGTCCAGTTCTGGGCCCCTCAGTTCAAGAAGGACACAAAACTGCTTCAGAGATTCAGTGCAGAGCCACAAAGACGATGGAGTGGAACACCTCTTTCGTGAGGAGAGGCTGAGGGAGCTGGGTGTCTTTAGATTGGTGGATACTGAGGGGTGACCTCATTAATGTTTATAAATACATGAAGTGTGGGTGTCAGGAGGACAGAGCCAGGCTGTTCCCAGTGTTATCCAAAGATAGGACAAGGAGCAATGGCTGTCAGCTGGAACCTAGGAAATTTCATATAAATTTGAGAAGGAACTTCTTCATGATGAGAGTGACAGAGCGCTGCCCAGGGAGGTTGTGGAGTCTTCTTCTCTGGAGACGCTTAAAAATCACCTGGACATGTGACTTGAACTAGGTGATCCAGCTGTGGCAGTGTGATTAGACTAGAAGATCTTTCAAGGTCCCTTCAATCCCTAAAGTTCAATAATTCTGTGATCTGTATAAAAGCATAAAAATTAGCTTGGAATTGGTGGCATAAATCAGGCACTCCTAGGAAGCCTCACTAAAAGCATTTTTCAGGCTGTGTTGTATGCCACCTAGTCTTAAGCCATGGTAGTATATCATGTTTACACTGTCAGTGCATCATCAGCCTGATGATATGATAAAACAGCAATTCAGGCTTTAAACATTGTTGTCATTATATCAAGATTAATATCCACTTGGAAATGCAGAGTAGATGTGACTTTTTGCCCTAACTGTCATAATACAGGATCTGGGGAGACAGACACTTTGTAAATCCTATGCAATTTTTGGACTCCTTGAGACAAAAATCCAATAAACTTATGTTTTTCTAAACAGTTTTTAAATCTTTGTGAAATAACACGAGCTTAACAGAGTTGATAGAGTTTTCTAAGGCCAAATTACAAAACTAAATGGAAAAAAAATTATCATTTATTGTATTATTTTATTTTAAAATTATCATTTATTTTATTATGGGAAAAGTTACAAAAATCAAAGTATTTACATTGTGAAGAAATAGAAGGAAAACTTGATGCAAAAATTACTTCCTTAGTCAATCTGCTTCAAGCTGATTTTCTACTGAAGACATTCAAATATGTTGTTTAATGTATAATTATTTAAAGATACAGAAGTATTTTTAAATCAGCATTTTAACAGAAATTGCCATTCATTAGTTTTACTCAACAAATGCCTTATTGGCTCTGATACCTAAGCAATTGAACATACAGACAGAAAAATGAAATGTGTTTGATTTCCTAAACCACAGAAGAGTAGGAATGTAAGGTTTTTACTTTAGCGTTCAGTAAGGAATAAGACCTCTTACAATCCAAACTATAATAATTAAAGAAACAAAAAAACCTCAACCCAAAATACAGGCATGAAACCTTATCTCAGAAGGAAGTTTCCACAAATTCAGACCTTTTAAAGTTCACCTCTGGAATATATTTAGATTTTAATTACTTTTCAGCACTATACTAATGCATACTTCCCTCACATTAGTGACCCACTTGGTTTCTTCAAATTATCTCTCCATATTCCCTCACTTTCTCATCTGTGTGTTGAAGTTTACCAAGAAACAGTTGGCCCTAGACAGCTGATGATCTCTCTGTCTCTCAAATAAAAGAAAATATATTGCTCTTCAACAAAACGAAGAGTATATTTTTAATCTGAATTCATTTCACAGGAAAAACTATCATGATAGTATTTTGATAGAATCAGAATGATAAGGATTTGGAGAGACTTACGGAGATCAAGTGGTCCAAACCCTATGCAGAGAGGTTTCTTAGACCACAAAGAGTGCAACAGCGGCATCAGGACTGGTAAACTCTGTGGCTGGACAACTACTGGTTGGGGTTTTTTTTAGGGTTTTGAGGTGAACAGGGGCTTCCCTGACTCAGGGAAGCCTGAGAGAGGAAGGAGAGACAGAAGTTAGTATTTCTTGTGGATGAAGCCAAGAGAGTGACATGGCTGAGAGCACTGATGGGGAAACCAAAGGAGGTTTAAACATAGCAGAACTGAAAGTAGCACTCAGATCATGAACAGTGAGACCCTGTTTACTGCACTTAATTCTAAACTCAATCTTCTAATGGTTACTACAGCCCAGGGTGCCCTGACCTTGCTGTTCTTGACCAGTCTCTCTTTTTTTTTGTCAGTATCAGGGCTCCATCACCTAGACCGAAAATGGGACCAACTGCTCCATCCTGATCACATGGCCTGTAATAAACTCTCACAACAGTGTCTCCCAGTTTGGCCTGCCCCTCAGTCTTTACCTGCAAACTCTCAGCCTGATCTTCACTTCACCAAGGCAGAGCTTGATACACTCCAGCTGCTCTCACAGATGAAGAACAGCTCCACCACTCTAACTTGCTGGCATGTTTTTCTTGGAAAGAACTCAGCCCTTCATAACAGCATTCCAGTCATGTGAGCTAACCCACCATGGTTCAGTAATCACAATGAGACCATGGTCCTGTGATCACACACACATCTCTAGTTCTTTGTGTTTGTTCCCCATACTGCATGCGTTAGTGTAGAGGCACTTCAAACAAGTAACAAGCATACAGTTCTTTCTGGAGGGGAGTAGGCGAATGTACTGTAGTTGTGTACTGACCCAAGGTGGTTTGTGTTCTGGTTCTTTGCCAGGTTTATTCCCCAGGTGGATGGATTGCTGTGGCAGGGGGATTGGACTAGATGATCTTTTGAGGTCCCTTCCAATCGCTAATGCTTCTATGATTCTATAGATTGCCTTAAGAATTTCACTTTTGGACCTCAGTCCCAAAAATGCTTCAGTGTAAGGCTCATTTCTCTAAGCTTGTCAGACTGCTACTGAAGAGTCTCTTACCCTTTCCAGACCAGTGTATTCCATCCCACCCTAACATGTTGCAGTCACTAAAGAACACCCCATTGCCATAAAACCCCAAAACTTTATGACAGCACTAGCCACATAGCTAGGAATTGATTAGCATCATATATCAATTTCTGGCTACCTCCTCTCCTCCAACTGTAACACGGAGGAAAAGATAACTTGTGCACAGAATTTCTTTATCTGTACCCTAGGGCTTTATAATCTCCCTTAATTACACTAAACCTCTGGTTTGTTTTGTCATTCATGCCCATGTGAAAGAATAATGGGACAGTAGTCTGTGCTTTTGATCAGTCACAGCAACCCCTCAGTAATACATTTTCATAACAGTTTTGGAAGCATTTTTCTCTTTTGCTTATGCCTCCACATTAAATGTCATCAATGAATCACATATTTCCTGTTAGAAAATCAAACTTCAGTTTCCTTCAGCTGCTAAAGTAATTCAAGTATGATAACAGAATGATAAGACTTAAATCTGTAGGTTTACATTAATATAAAAACACATATGATTTTAATCTACCAGCCTGTCTCAACTCTACTTGTCCTGGTGAAGGTGTTCTGAAGAAGGGATCAATTCTATGTGAAGTTTAAACAAGTTAGTAGCTTTCTATATGCACTATAACTTAATAATCTCTGTGCTGATGTCAACGTTGTGAATATCAGAAAGAAAGTGACCCAGGAATGACTTTGGGTAGCTTCATGAACTGAAGTAAATATTTGCATTACTTCAGGCAGAGAGGAGATGGAGTGGCACAATGAAAGCCATGTTTGTCCTAAGGATTATGTCATTGTTCCAAACACAGCCTCTCTGTGCAGAAAGCATGGAGCATTTTAATTACCCTCGCCCTCCCCCACCATCAAAATATTTTTAGGGTTACTTGAATGTGCTAACTGTGTGATAGCCGTTGTCAGAAACCAGAGTGCTGTATTTCTAAGACAAGGAGATGGTATTCTCAGCAATCAAAAGGCTCAAAAAAAGCAAAAATCTTGAATAGGTTTTCCATAATTTAATAATTTTAGATATCAAGTGGGCAGTTAATAGCTTTGCCTAAAGAATTTGATTGCAAAACAGTGGGAGAATCTTCTCATGTTCATGGGAATAAACTGCCATTTAGAAAACACTGTACCACACTACGAGTAAGATGTCACTTTCAAAAAATGGATATGGGTTAAGTAAATATAAAATACTCCTGTTAAAGCTTTTATACTCATCTGCTGCTGTAAGACGACTGTAGCACTTTGTCTTCAGACATTCCAGCAGTCCCCTTGATATCAAGTGTTTTAGGACAAGAATGAGAAATCTAGAAAGACAGGCTATAGCCAATGCTAGGCTCAAAATGTTTCCTTTCCTTGGGTAATAAACACGTCTAGCTAGAGCTCAGAAAAGGTTTTACAATCAAAAACAGGGAGATTTGTTTTGTATGCGTAACACGTTTAGGCTGTCTGTTACAAGCCTGATCATAGAGGTCAGATACATCATTAACATACTGAGATCCACTATGATTTGGATTCTTCCATTTCTAGAGAAACGGTTTGGGTTTTGCTTGGGTTGTTTTGTTTGGTTCTTTGAGCAAGGTTTTGTTTGATTCTATGATTCTATTATTTGTTTTCTAAAAAGACAGCGCAATCACCTTATTACATACAGTAATTTATGCTATTTCTTCTTAATTCTGATTTGCCTGATAAGTCAGATGATATTGCACTCATTTGGAAAGATGATGGAAACATTTCTCACAGAAAAATTTCAACAGAGAACATAACCGAGTAATTTTCTACAAATACCCTCATTTATTGCATTTCTTTTTCTGCAGTGTTGGTTCTTGGAATTTGAATTGGAATGCAAATTAAACACACCTTGAGATTAAAAAATTACCTTTTAAAATTTTAAATTAGTAGTAATAACCATTTTGTCAAATAATAAATCCTTTACAACTGAAATTTCAGAAGCTTAAATTCAATTTTTAACTCGGTATGTTACTGCTTTTACATAAGGGACTACAACTGTTTGCTCCTATAATTTTGAACAGTTGAAACTAATGTAATCTGTAAAAAAGAAAACAAGTCATAGAATCATAGAATCAGAAAATCATAGAATGGAAGTGGTTGGAAAGGATCTCTGAGATCATGTATTCCAATCCTGTTGCCAAAAGCAGGATCACCTAGGACAGGGCACACAGGACAGCATCCAGGTGGTTTTGAAAGTCTCCAGAGAAGGAGACTCCAAAACCTCTCTGTGCAGCAAGTTCCAATGCTCCATCATCTCATATTAAAGAAGGTTTTCCTGATGTTGACGTGGACCCTCCGGTGTTCCAGCTTGTAACAGTTGCTACTCATCCTATCACAGAGTACCACTAAAAAGTAACTTGTGCTTTCATATTGACACCTACTCTTCAGATATTGTATAGAATTGGAAGAGCACCCCTGGGGCACTCCACTAGATACAGGCCTCCAACTAGACTCTGTCCCATTAACCACTGCTCTCTGGCTTCTGTCCTGCACTTTACTACCCGATCATCTAGACCACACTGCCTCAGTTTGGCTGCGAGGATGCTATGTGAGACTGGGTCAAATGCTTTGCTTAAGTCAAAATAGACCACATCCACTGCTCTGCCATCATCTATCCACCTGGTTATGCTCTCATAAAAGGCTATCAGGTTGGTGAAGCACGACTTCCCCTTTGTGAAGCCATGCTGACTGTCCCTAATGATCGTCCTGTCCTTGAATCAACTTTGGAAAGAGGGGCAGGTGAATCAGGAAGCATTTAAGGATATTGTAACATCATGTAGAATGAGAATTAAAGTTTCAAAGACTCAGTCAGAACTCAGTCTGGCCAAATCTGTTAAGTATAATAAAAAATGCTTTTATAACTGTAACAACAAAAGAAGGGCCAGGGAAAGCCTTCACTCCTTTTTGGATGTGGAACATAGGAAGGGAAGACAAGGAAAATGCTACCATGGTCTAGTTGATGTAGTGATGTTAGGTCATAGGCTGGACTTGATGGTCTTAGAGAGGTTTTCCAGCCTCAAAAATTCTGCAGTTCTGTGATACACTCTATCTCCTCATCCAGGTCATTGATGAAGATGTTGATCTGGTTTGGGTAGAGTACTGACCCCTGGGGAACACCACGAGCCAGAGGCCCCCAGACAGACTCTGCACTGTTGATCACAACCCTCTGAGCTCTGTTGTTTAGCCAGTACTTAATCCACTTCACAGTTCAGATATCTAACCCACTTTTCCTGAGTTTACCTATGAGGACGTTATGGGAGACAAGGCTTTCTGAAGTCAAGGTAAACAAAATTCGCTGCTCTCTATTCATCTACGAGGCCAGACTGAGAGAGTTGGGGCTGTTCAGNAGGGCTGCCCAGGGTGTTTATGGAGTCTCTTTCTCTGCAGACTTTTAAAACCTGCCTGGACGTGGTCTAGGTGATCCTGCTGTGGTGGGGGGATTGGACAGGATGATCTTTCTAGTTTGCTTCCAGTATCTAATGTTCTGTGATTCTGTGATTCTATGATTTTAGAGTCCTAGACTAGGGGATTCTTCTAAGTAGGCCTTTGAAGAGAACAAAATTAGCTTTTCTGAAGTCCAGAGTTGAAATCTAGTGTCTTGTTTCTTTCCCTTACAATAATGATTTCTGCCATGTCATGGTCACTACAGCCAAGGCTGCACCTAACCTTCACACCTCTGACCAAAGTCTATCAGCACATCTCTTCTTGTTGGTTCTTCAGTAACTTGCATGACAAAGTTGTCATCAATGCACTGCAGGAGCCTTTTGGACTGAGTATATCTGTCTGTGATGCCTTTTCAACAAATATCTTTGTGTTTGATACCACCCCTGATCACCAGGGTTTGCAATGTTTAGGCCACTTCCAACTGTCTGTAAAGGCCTCACTGACAATTTCTTCCTCATTTGGTGGTCTAAAGTAGACACCAATAACAGTATCACCCATATTTGTATGTCCCTTAATACTTAGGCTTTCAGTACATTTGCTTTCTTACCATAAGCTTTCAGTACATTTGTCATTCTCCAACCCTGGATGAAGCTCAATGCATTCCAGTTGCTTATGCACATAAGGAACAACTTTTCTACCTTGCTTTATTGGTCTATCTTTCCTAAAAAGTGCAAAGTCTTTCATTACAATGTTCTACTAATGTGAGCCATCCCCATGATTACAATATCATGGACCTGTGACCAACCCATATCTCTAGTTCTTACTGTTTATTCCTCATGCTGCATGCATTTGTGTACAGGCATTTCAGACACTTAATTGACCAAGAAGGAAACATTGGAGAAGGGAAAGAGGAACCACTATAGTCACACCCAGCCTTGAGGTGTTGCCCTTCTGACTCCCATCTTGGAAGTCAATTCAGAAGCATCTGTCACTGCTGAGATTAGTCTGGTCTATTCCCCAGTTGGCTGCAATGACACACATGTTGCAATATTGGACCCTGGACAGTCTACTGCCAAAGATTCCCTTGCCTCTTTGAGACAAGTGCATTCCACCTCCCCCTGGCAGATTATTGTCATAGAATGTCCCATTAACAAAGAAGCCAAAGCCTTTGTGAGGGCATCAACCACACAGACAGGAATTAACATTAATTTGTTTATACATGTCGGCTCCCTTTCCTCTACCTGGCAAGACAGAGGAAAAAAATTACTTGTGCCCAAATGTTTTTCACTTTTGCCTCCAGATCTTTGTAGTCTGCCTTGATTTTGCTCAAGTTTCTGCTCTCAGTGTCATTCAGGCACACATGGAACAGTAACTATGTGTAGTAGTCAGAGGTCTTCTAAGTTGTGTCATCCTTTCAAGACATCATTGATCTTAGCTCCAAGAAAGCAGTAGACTTTTCACAACACTGTCAGGTTGGCAAATGCATGTCTCAGTGCCCTTTAACTGCGAGTCTCCCACTATAAGCACCCACCATTTCTTTTTATCATAACTACTGTGTTTTTCAGGTGGTATTTCTTGTATGTGATGCTTCCTTACTGGTGTCTATAGACATTAAAGGGTCACACATGTTCCTAGTACTGATGTTAGGGCATGGAGGACGAAGCATAGTCCCGCTTTTATGGGTAACCAAGGTCCAAAACCCTTGCTCTCTGATGCTATGTAGCCTTCTGACCATTCCCTGTAATTTGTGCATCTGGAGCAACAGATCATCTACCCACATGCACCTTATTGGACTTTGAATAGCACTGAAATATGTTGAAGAGAAATATGGAAAATACCGAAAATATGAAAAATATTGAAGAGAAACATGGTCTACTACTACAAGACAGACCTAACACAAAAGATTTGTAGTTCTACTATGCACTTTGTTTTTTCAGTTTGTAAATCACAGACCAAAATCTATGCTGTTCTAATGTAACACTTTCTTTTACAAAATCAAAGCAATATCTTTTCTAAATGTAAAGCATTTACATTACAAGTCTAAGTGTCGGGTTCTACATTTTGGTTAT
>VXBP01004178.1:0-16721 GCA_013400115.1 Rhinopomastus cyanomelas
GAAGCCGCTACTCTTTGCCTGTGAAGGGCCTCATCAGCTTTTTTCTGCTCGTCAGGTGGCCCATAGTAGACCCCTACAGTTACACCACCCTCCCCTGTCTTCCCTTTAATTTTAACCCACACACTCTCAACCAGTTCATCGTCCTGCCCCAGGTGAAGCTCCATTTAATTCCAGCTGGTCACTGATACAGAGGGCAGCACCTCCCTCTCTCCTTCCCTGCCTATCCTTCCTAAAGAGCTTGTAGCCATCTATTCCTACATTCCAGTCGTGGGAATCATCCCACCAGGTTTCAGTAATAGCCACTATGTCATGGCATCCCAGCAGCACAGTGGCCCTTAATTCATCGTGTTTGTTGCCCAAGCTCTGTGCATTTGCATAGAGGCACTTGAGCTGGACTGGCCATGTCCTCTTCTTGCACTAGTTGCTCTTGATTTCCTCAGACTGTCCTGATGCATCATCCCTGGCTTGTTCCATGGCAAGTTGAGGGTCCTCACTGGCTCTCCATCCCTCTGCTGCTGGTATATTGCCCCAGTGTTTGTCATCAGTCAGCAGGAGACTAACCACCTTTTCCCCTTCAAAATCAGTTTGAGCCCTGCCAATTCCTGCTCCATGATCCTTTTCCCCCTCTGCGACAAGTGCATCCCAATGTTTACCTGGAGCTCCGGTGCCCTGAAAACAGGGCTGTGATTGTAGAATCCAAACCCCTGTTGATGACACTAGTTCCAGAGACATGAATTGAGCTGCTGGCTCTTCCTAAATGTTCTCTTATCCATTGCTGATGTTAGAGGGATAGAGGAGAACATGACTTGAGCCCCTGATCCTTTCAGCAGTTCCCCTAAGGCACTGAAATCTCTCCTAATTGATCATGAGCCTCTCACTGTTGCATCATTGCTACCCACTTGAAAAACCAGAAGTGGGTAGTAATCTGAAGGACTCACAAGATTGTAGACCCAAAATGTCCCCCACCCAGCCACCAGGGAGGTAGCAGACCTCTCTGTGGAATGGGTCAGGTCTGCATATTGGGCCCTCTGTTCCTTTCAGTAGGGAGTCTCCTATAACAATGACTCTTCTCTGTTTCTTTACAGGATTGGTCACAATACTGCTGATCTTATTATTGAAACTATTGTGTGCTCCACACAAAGAGAAAAAGCAGAACTGATTCTGTGCATTTTCTTCCATGGTTCCAAACAGATGCTTAATAGGACTCCTTCCTTGAAAGTTTTTACAATAAAGCGACTGCAGTCATGCCAGGTACACATCAAAATTAGTAACAGGAGAAAGTAAGATGTTGCTAGCAATTCTGCATAACACCAGAATAGCCACAACACAACTAGGTTCTTAAGAGCTTCTTTCAGAGACCTCAGTGATAGCAGGCAACTTGAAAGTAACCCTTCCAGCACAATGTTTTCCTACCTTTACCAAGAGTCATCTTAAGGTGAATTTGGTGGGTTTCTTGTCCTGACACATTGCAAAGTTGCTATGGCAACTCACAAAATTTTTTCAGCTCTGCAAACTGATGTGACTGGTTTGGAGCTTCTGGTTTTGAGTTTCTGGCTCCTCCTTCATTTTGCTTTCATATTTTTTAGAAGAGGACACACACTGTTATTGCACTAGGTATTGCATGCCATTTTTCCCTGGTAATCTGGTGAATAGGGAGAGTGTTACCTCAAGGGTCAGCAGAGGAAACATTTCATCTTAATTCAATTGTTTGCAGAAGTGGAGAGAGTTTTTTCCCTTGTTTGTACCTGTAGAAATCAGCATGCTGGAAATGGACAACTAGCTTAGAAATAAAAGGAAGAAGGAACTGTACTTTAAAATGCCCGCTGATGCTGAGCGGCATATGCATAGACTGACTTGGCTCCACATTTCCACAAGGAGCAAGAACTGCTGAAAACGTCATCTCTTTGAGGGGATAAAGACAGCAGAATGGTCCAGTTATATAAGAATATCTGATTAATCTCTGTATGCCTCTGTGTTGGGGTTTTTATGTTACATGAATTGTGTCTTCCCGGTTTTTCCCAAATCAAGTTATACTGTTTTTTGCCTCCAATTTTATAAGTTGTCTTTGAACTTTCCTTGCTTTTTCTTTTGGCCCATTAGCACATGAACTGGTTAATTTTGTCTTGGGATAAACATTTAAATGTTGATATAAGTACTTAAATTTTACAACTTGCTTCATAGTTCATTTCAAAGACACTGTTTATTATTGAATTAGAAACGTAATTGCTTATCATGCATGCACTCAATTCTAAAATGACAACTAGCTTAACTGCTCAAGAGAGTCTGCCCAGAAAAAAAAATCCTGTAAAATCACTGCTTGTTTCTGTATTACAACAGGTAATTACTTTACAGCTACAGTGTGCTATGATGAAAAGAATACAAAGTACACAAAACAAAACAAAGCTCATAACCTGCTATCTAGTAATTTGAAACTACAGAAAATAAGTATTTTGGTTTTCTGAACAGAGAGCTTAAATAATTTACTGTCAAGATTCTTCTTATGCTTTCAAAGTAGATGAGACTATTATATAAGATAGTAGCTGGGTAATTTCTGAGGTGCAGGGTAATTATTTCCTATTTTACATACACCTAAAGCAGTTCAGTGAAGGAATAAAGGTGCAGACAAGAGTTTATTATGCTGTTTTCACAGATTTTCACTGTTTGGATAATCACACCACATATTCAGAAAACAAAATGGAAAAACAGCTGAACCACAACTTTCAGCACGCCAAGATCTAAAATATTTGACAGAAGACTAAAATAAAATACACTTCAAAAAGCTGGAAGCTGCTTCAAAATATTACAGCTAAAATGTCTCATTTCTTGATTTGCATACATTTTTACTGGAAAATAGAAAAAAAGGAAAATTTGGGAAATTATTTACATTTGCAAAGACAGACAAAAAGAAAGCTGAAAGAATTCAAAGCAACTGTTAAAAATAATTGATCTTTCACAGATCTCTGCAGATTCAAATATGTGTATGCTGTTGGCTGAACCTGCTTAGAAAACACTGACAATCAACACGTGACTCCTCAAGAAAAAGAAGCCTTCTGCTAGAAATGTTGCATTCCAATAGAAATGCATACTGCAGTACCTCCCTGAAAAAATTATCACCAGGAAACAGAATCTGGAAACATATCACTTTGAACATTATTAGTCAGATAATAAATCGGTGTAAGATCCCACCTTATATAAAACACATTTCTCTTATCCTAAATTATGTATTTTAGGAGTAATCTGACCTACTAATGTATTTTACGCATTTCAGTGACCTGTTGCAGATTATTACAACCACATAATGCCTTCAGAACTCCTACAAAATGCTTTGCCTTTTCCTAATTGTTTTGTTCCTGAAGGCAAAACCTCAGCTAGCAACATGGAAATCACAGTGAAATTTATGAAAGTTTCTCTTTCTCAATCATCTCAGATATACAAAACCTCAGTTTTGTAAAGTTTTGTTCTCTAGTGGGTCATTAGAAAATATTCACATCTGAAAACAGTACCATGAATGACTGATTGTGCACATCACAAAAGAAGATTTCCAGGGTAAACTGCACTTTTTATTGCTTTCATGAGTAAAGCTAATCTAAAAGAGGAAAATACTCACTTGTGCTATACAATTGACAACATAAAAAGGCCCTGTCAAACCAGCACTTTGCATGAAACCTGCAGCAGAATCACATTTAACCAGACAGGATGTTCTGGATTATTGTAATACAGGTGAAAAAGGTAAGACAAAACAAAGTGAAAGCATGAGCGCCACACTGCTCAGTCAGGTTCTCAAGCATGTATATGCCATACATACAATTTCTTAAATAACTAACTGTTCCAAGGTCAGCAACATCTCCTAGGACCTCTCCTAAAAGCTAAAAGGGCACATCCACAGCCTAAACACAGCATTCCCAGAAAAAGGAGAAAGGATGGTCTCCTAAAAAAAAGGTCTGGGCAAATGCCCCATCTGTATCAGCCTGGACACCAACATGCTTAGAAAAGAAAGCTCTGGCTGGTCAAAAACAGGACAGCAAACAGAGGTGGCACCTGGAAGGATGCAGTTTGAAAATTGCTAGCATTTTCAAATGTGCGCCACTTGTGCTTTCATTAAGAATAAAGAAAAGTTGTTGTGTTGCTTTAGAGGTCTCCTCCCCCACCAGGAACTTGTCCTGGGGGAAGATGTCGCTGGTCCCGGACCTGCCCCGGATGTGCATGTCACGGTCAGCCTATAACAAAGTGGAGCAGGCAGTTGGCTTTCTGGAGTAGTAGCTCCCTCTCTTGCATAGGCTTTCTTGTGTGCTGCAAGCTCTCTTGGGCTGCAGGCTCTCAGCCGAGCGCCACCCCACCGCCTGTTCTCTGGATGGTGGGGGGGGCGGGGAATGTGACTCAGCCACAGCTTTCTAGTGCTGCCGCCACTGCCACTGGAGAAAAGGAGATGCATTGCGTTTGTGTAGCTCCTCCTGGCCAAAATGCCAGCTGCGATTCGCCGCAGCAGTGGCACCGATTTGCCACAGTTTGGACAGGCATTTATAGCTCTCCCCCACCCTCGGCGTTGACTGTGATTTTTGCCGCAGGCTTTCCAGTGGTGCTGTTTGCAGGGTTTGGAGATGCTCTGGTTTGCACAGCTCCCCCCTCCCCGGTATGGCACAGGCGACTGCCCTGTTTGCCATGGTTTTTCAGTGGTCTTGGGAAGACCCTGATTTGTGCCACTGTGCCCCCCCCAGCTCTGCGCAGCCCTTTTGCCTCCGGCCTGAACCTGACGCTGTTATCTGGGCCAGGGACTGGGAGGCAAGATTTGAGTGCAACCACCCCGACGGAGCAGCCTCGGCATTGTGGTAAGCTGGGGTACCCTCTCTTCCTCCCTGGAGCTGAGACAGGAGGAAAGAAGAGAGGAGAGGGTCTTGAGAACCCTCTCGGTCTAGTGCGGAGTGCGGGAGTGGCCCTGTTGATACCACCATGCAATCTGTCTCCATCTTGGATCCCCCACATAACCTGGGCTGTGTGATGGATCGCTGCCATTTTGGAGAGACTGGTCAACAGGAAGAGAAGCTTTGTCATTTTCTGCTGCTGAGGAAGACTGGGGGTGCTTTAAGTTTGGGGGAGAACTCCCTCGTGCCCAGTTGAAGAAAAGCAGAAGGACTTGAGTATCCTTAAATCTTGGATCGGAAGGACAGAGACTGGAGTTTTGTTGGAAATGCATGTCGCCCATACCGGGGGTGCAATTGAGGTGTTAAGGGAGAGGGTGGTAGCACTCGTCTCTAGTAGCATGCTTTTGTTGTCCAGATCTCTGATATGAGCCAAGGCCCAAACGATAGTGACTTCCCATTGTATTTTCCTCAGATAGCGTAATGGCATTTGTGACGCAGTTTCTAGTTTGCACCAACTTGCTGGGTTTTATTTTCCTTTCTTTTCTCTTTTTTTGGTCTGTATGCAGCTATTAAGTTAATAAACTTCTGTCCAGTATCCTAAGCTATTCATTGTCTGGCAAATTTATCCAAGATGTCATCGAGACCTTACTGTAAAGCAGTTCATTTAATTAAATTCAACCTGCTACAAAGGAGCACAAGGAACAGAAACCTGTTGATTTGGACCTTCATTCTTGCAGAACAAAACAAAGAGAATAGCCAGAGTTATACTCTGCTTACCTGCGCAGGTGGCTAGCTCTCCCTTCAGTCTTTTTGTCCTGTTGTACTACCTTTGAAACAGAAAACTCATCTGACAGAACAAAGAGATTTTGCAGTTGGGGAAGACAAGAGGAAGAGAAACAACTGCATACAGAGTTTTCATTTTTTCACAAGAAACACTGAAGTTCCCCCCAATTTATATATTCCTACCCTGCTTTCTCTGTGCTGACACTAATCCACCTTGAAATTGACTGAGTCTACCCAAGCCATGCTTACACAGAAGGAAGTTTCATGTGGCTGCTCCTTTTTCAGAGACAGTTTTTGCTCTGTGGTTGAAGAGATTAGTAAAAACTGTGTATTAGAAGCTCATGCTTTAAAGTGACTCGATTTTGAAAGATAACTGTATTATATCAGTCTTCTACTCCCTAGGTCACAAGGAAGGAGAGGTAAAAGTAAAAAATCTCAAATGGAACTTGCTTCCTAAAAGCCATTTAGCAACTGCTAGTACCCACAAGACAAAGGAAAAAGAAAAAAATATGTGACTAAGCAGACTAGGAAACACTATGGAGAACTCATCTGTATAACTCAACTCTATTTAATCACACTGAACATTAATCAAAAGAAGGTAAAAAACAAATGGTTCCTGTTTTGCACAAACATCAATTACATCTAGCAATTTCACTGATTGCTCTTGTGGAGCACGTGCTTTGCCTCTATGGCATAAATACACACATCATTCTGGCTTTTATGAAGCAGGAAGCATTTCACTGATCAGCTGTACACAAGAATTCCCCTTCATTAGCCCGAGAGAAGGAAAAAATTTTGGTTTCTCCTATGATCAGCAACAAGTGAAGTCTAACATGAGATCTTATGATATACATGGTACCTAAAAGTGTATTTTATTGCAGAAAATACATAACAATTTTACACAGGTACACTCTTGTAAAAGATATCATCCCTTTTCCACATACAATCTGGATAACACTCTGCCACTTTACAAGAACTTCAGTAGAAGGAAGGAGGATCACGTCTTCGATTTGCTGGGCAAGGAGTAAGTACTTTATTGCTGTTTATTATTGTTCCAAAAAAACCAGAAATTCCCAGCTTTTCATGTTTTGTTTATTCATGACTTCAATTGCTAATAATCCCAAGACAGCAGGATTTCATCCCAAATGCCACTAGTCACCTTGGTTGTATGTCATGCCCACATGTCATCTCCAGCAAGCCAAAAATCATGGTAATTTTTCTCAGTTGCTTGTTCCTGATATTCTTGATCTGCGACCCAGGCAAGAAAAAAGGAAGACACTAGCTACATGACAGAGTATTAATCTCTGCCTTCTTGCATGTTACATGTCAAGTAAAATCTAACTTGTTATTGTTTTAAATTCCAAATTATATACATATATATAAATTCAACAGCTTTTCATCCTTCTAGGCTATTTTATTGTAATTCAACAGAAAAAAAAAATCTATAATTGCTACAGCAGCATCCTGATTTAAAAGAGGAAATACAAAGCCATCAGCTGCTTTCACACGCATGCATTGAACCTCTGTTCAGAAAAGCAACTCCTCACCTGAATAACAACCACAAACTAGAGACGGAAGACACAAAACAAAATCCCAAGAGTAACCACATTTAAGGTGATATACGGTGGCTGGGTTACCTTCTATTTACTCCCTGGTTATTTCCTAAAATTACTGCAGTTCCAAGAGGTCTTAGAGATTGCAAGACAATATGGAGATAGAAATGAATGCAGAAACTTGCCAAAAGGTCAGCAACAGACAATTCCGAACAACCTGTAAATGGCATTCAAGTACACTTTGATCACTGAGGACAGAAGGAGAGGGACAGGGGGAAGGAGGAGGGGGAAGGGGGAAGGGAAAGGGGAAGGGAAGGGGGAAGAGAAGGGAATGCACTTCTGTGCAACCTGTCTGAGGTTTTATGATCCTACTTGAGAAAGCGGGTTGAATTTTATGACCCCTGCAGGTCCCTTCCAACTCCTAATGAACTGTGTATCTGTGTACTTGTGTTTGGCTACCTGTCTCTGCCAAGCACATGGCAGGCAGCACAGTAGAAAACCAACTGATATGTGAGGTAGAGAGAGGAATCTAGTTTGCATAATTTTCAATTGCAGGAAGAGTATTAACAGTGATTAACAAATATTTAAACCACTTGCCCCAATGTTTCCTCATCCTTCTCACATGTCATGAAGACAAAACCTCTGAAATAAATCAAAACCAGAACACTGGCAGAGGCTGAGCACTGTAATTCAGCACTGCAGGGAAACAAAATATTCATAGAATCACAGAATCATAGAAGGGACCTTGAAAGATCATCTAGTCCAATCTCCCTGCCACAGCAGGCACCCAGACCAAGTCATAGAATCAGTCAGGGTTAGAAGGGATCACAGAATCATCCAGTTCCAACTCCCCTGCCATGGGCAAGGACACCCCACCCTAGATCAGGCTGGCCCAGCCTGGCCTTAAACACCTCCAGGGACAGGGCCTCAACCACTTCCCTGGGCAACCCATTACAGTCTCTCACCACTCTCATGGTGAAGAACTTCCTCATCACATGCAGTCTAAATCTACCCATCTCCAGCTTTGCTCCATTCCCCCTAGTCCTGTCACTACCTGACATCCCAAAAAGTCCCTCCCCAGCGTTTCTGTGTATTACCACTTTTATGCAAGATAGAGTTCAGAGGGTGGTGATCAATGGTGCCAGGTCCAGCTGGAGAGCTGTGACTAGTGGTGTCCCTCAGGGATCGGTGCTGGGACCAGTCTTGTTCAACATCTTCATCAATGACATTGATGAGGGCACAGAGTGTCCGCTTAGCAAGTTTGCCAACGACACCAAGCTGGGAGGCTTGGCTGATACGGCTGAGGGCTGTGCTGCCATCCAGAGAGACCTGGACAAACTGGAGGGCTGGGCACAGGGAAACCAGATGAAGTTCAATAAGGACAAGTGCAGAGTCCTGCATCTGGGGAGGAATAACCAACTCCACCAGTACAGGCTGGGAGGTGATCTACTGGAAAGCAGTCCTGTGGAGAGGGACCTGGTGGTCCTGGTGGACAACAGGTTAACCATGGCACAGCAATGTGCCCTGGTGGCCAAGAAGGCCAAATCCACTCTCAACCAAAAGTCAGTATTTGCTTTCAGGCATTAAATTTACAATAATAAGCAACAACAGATTGAACACTATAGATTTAACGGAAGCCAAAACATTAAAAAGAGATATGAATATTTGGACATTTTGGGTTTGGAGGTTGTAGATTGTAAGAGTTTTACTGAAATGCAGACAGTTGTCTGGCAGTATGGTGTTTGCAAAACTTGTCCTAAATGACAAGCTTTCCTATCACTGGTGGCAGAATACCATAGTAGAGAAACTTGGCTTTAAAACTGTTGTTAAAGCTTTCTTACGCAGTTGAGTGATTTTATGAATATTGAAATAACTATAGCCTTCAGAATTAGACAGGAACAGCAGATGGAACCTTATCACGAGAAAGAAATTATTAAGTCATCTTCATAAGCAGTGGGAAAGGCAACAATGCTTTACAAAGGGAAGTCCTCCATGTCATTTAATAAATGCAGAAACAACTAACTAAGCTAGGGACTTCCTGAGAAACATATATATCTCACACAGGAGGCCAAGACCTATTACTTGCAGCTTAAGACACTAAAGAGATAATAAACAATAGTAACTGCAAACACTGTACATGAATGCTGTGGCCTGCCTGAATACTCAGTTTTAGCACACAGAGACAGACCACACAGAAATTTGTATTTATTTCGTGTTGTTTCAGTTACCTTCATGAAAAAGTCTGAAGAACTTGCTTTACTCTGTCCTTAAAAATACTGTGAGACAGCTGATACATCTTCATTGCTGGACTAACTTTCCCTCATACAGCTTAGGATACAAGACAGATGGGGAAACAGAAGGAGTCTTTTCGACATCCCAGCAAATATTGTTTTATTATTAAGCTTCTGACAGACTGTTTTTAATTCGTAAAAATGTTACAATAATTTAAGCAGGGAAAAAATAAATAACAGAGCAAAAGCTCTCATGCACAACATTCCTCTATTACAGGGTTCATTTCTCTAACTGCTACTTCAGAGAGAGAACAAAAACACACACACACACAGACACCATGGAACTTCTGCTTCTGTTTACAGAGTCCTTATCCAGGCCCATTAAAAAACATTAGCTAGAGATTAAAGGAATGGTTTTTTGCAGGAGACAAGCATGTGTTACTGTATCTAATGGGGCAAACAGTGCCTCCTACAAACTGTGCATCACTGATACTTATCTCAACACCCACTTCTCACAGTAGCATAAATATACACATTTGTGTACACACATTTTATCTGCATATGGCGCACACAGTCCTTTCTCTCTCTGGCACAAAGTACTCATTCATGTTTGCCTCCTTATTTCTACAACAGCTGCCAGCTCTTGAAGAGGACAACTTCCCACACTCCTTGCCAGTTCCATTCTGTTTAATCTCACTCGCATTTCAAAAAATCACATTACCAATTGCGAAGATCACCTACTCTAATCCCCCTGACAGACCAGGATCACCTAGAACAAGTTGCACAGGAACACATCCAGGCAGGTTTTAAACGTCTTCACAGAAGGAGAATCCACGACACCCATAGGCAGCTCAATCCAGCACTCTGTCACCCTCACCGTGAAGAAGTTCCTTCTGAGGTTTATGTGGAACCTCCTATGTTCCAGCTTACACCCACTGCACCTTGTCCTATCATTGGATGACACTAAGAAGAGCCTGGCTCCATCCTCCTGACACCCACCCTTCACATATTTATAGACATTAATGAGGTCACCCCTCAGCCTCCTTTCTTCCAAGCGAAAGAGACTTAGCTCCCAAGTCATTCCTCATAAGGGAGATGTTCCGCTCCCTCCATCAGCATTGTGGCTCTGCACTGGACTCTCTCCAGCAGTTCTGTGTCCTTCTTGAACTGAGGGGCCCAGAACTGGACACAAAATTCCACATTTGGTCTCACCAGTCTCACCAGGGCGCAGTAAAGGGGAAGGAGAACCTCTCTTGATCTGCTAACCACACCCTTTCTGATCCACCTGAGGATGCTGTTGGCCTTCTTGGCCACAAGAGCACATTGCTGGCTCATGGTCATCCTGATGTCCACCAAGACCCCCATGTGCCTTTCTCCTACACTGCTCTCCAACAGGTCAGTCCCCGACCTCTACTGATACTTGGGGCTGTTCTTGCCCAGATGCAAGACTCTACACTTACCCTTACTATACTACATTGAATTTGTCTCTGCCCAGCTCTGTAGCCTGTCCAGGTCTTGCTGAATAGCAGCACATCCTGCTGGTGCGTCAGCCATTCCTCCCAACTTTGCACCATCAGCAAATTGCTGACAATTTCAATTCGTCCAATTTGTTAATGAATATATTGGTTCCAGTACCAACCACTGGGAGACTCAACTAGATACATGCCTACAACTAGACTCTATCCCATTGACTGCTACACCCTGCTTTCTGTCCTGCAGCCAGTTCACTATCCACCTCATTCCCTGATCAGCCAGTCCACACTGCCTCAGTTTGGCTGCAAGGATGCTATGTGAGACTGTGTAAAATACTTTACTGAAGTCAAGATAGACCACATCCACCACTCTACCATCATCTATCCACCTGGTTATGACCTCATGAAAAGCTATCAGGTTGGATGAGGAGAGGCTGAGGGAGCTGGGTCTTTTTGGCTTGGAAAAGAGGAGACAGAGGGGTGACCTCATTAATGTCTATAAATATTTGAAGGGTGGGTTTCAGAAGATGGATCCAGGTTCTTCCCAATGTCATCTAGTGATAGGACAAGAGGTGATGCTTGTAATCTGGAATATAAGAGGTTCCATATCAATTTCAGAAGGAACTTCTTCACAGTGAGGGTGACAGAGCACTGGAACAGGCTGCCCAGGGAGATTGTGGAGTCTCTTTCAATGCAGATGTTTAAGACCTGCCTGGATGTGTTCCTGTATGACTTGGTCTAGGTGATCCTTCTGTGTCAGGGGGATTGGAATAAATGGTCTTTCAAGATCCCTTCCAATCCTTAATGATTCTATAATTGTATGGTTATGCCCTCATAAAAGGCTATCAGGTTGGTCAAGCATGACTTCCCCTTGGTGAAGCCATGCCGACTGTCTCTAATGATCCTCTTGTCCTTGATATGCCTAGAAATGGCATCAGGGACAAGTTGTTCCATCACCTTTCCCATGGAGGTGAGGCTGACTTATCTATACTTACTTGGGTCATCCTTCTTACTCTTTTTGAAGACTGGAGTGACATTTGCTATCCTCCTGTCCCTAGGCACCTCTCCTGATACCCATGACTTAGCAAAGGTGAGGGAGAGTTGCCTAGCAATGACTTCCACCATCACTCTCAGCAAGTGCATCCTATCAGATTTATGCACATTCAGATTGCTCAACTGATCTCTAACCCAGTCCTCATCAACCAACCATGGCAAGCTCTTCTCTTGTCTCAACTTCTTCTGGGACCTTAGAGGTCTGAGGTTCATCAAGACAGCTCCGAGAAATATAGACAGAGGCAATAAGATGTTCACTATCTCTGCTTTCCCTGTATCCTCTGTCTTCAGGGCACATCCCTCATTCAGCAAGGGGCCTATATTGCCCCTAGGTTTAGTTTTACCTGCAATGTATTTGAAAAAGCCCTTTTTGTTGCTATTGACCTCTTTTGCAAGGTTTAATTCCAAGGAGGCCTTGGCTTTTCTAGTTGCATCCAGGCATTCTCTCACCAGAGCCCTGTAATCACCCCAAGTGGCCATGCTCTTCTTCCATGACGTATAGACTTTCTTCTTCCTCTTGAGCTTCCCCAGCAGTTCCCTATTTAACCACATAGGTCTTCTGGCTCCCTTCCTTGACTTCCTACATGTCGGAATGCTCTGATTTTGGGATTGAAAGAAGTGGTCTTTAAATGTTAATCAACACTCTTGGGCAACTTTACCTGCCAGTACCCTGTCCCATGGGATTTCCTCTAGCAATTGCTTGAAAAGGCAAAGTTGGCCCTCCTAAAGTCCAGGGTTGTGATTTTGCTAAGTATTCTGTTCCTGACACATGGGATCCTGATCTCCATCATCTCATGGTCACTGCAACCAAGGCTGCCCTCAACCTCCACTGTTTTATCCAGATCCTCCTTGTTGGTGAAGATAAGATCTAGCAGTGATCTTATCTCCTAATGGGTTCATCCACCATTTGTTACTTGTCCACAAGATACACATCAAGCATTATATTCAATAAATGTAAAATAAGAAATTTTCTATGCCAGAAGAAGATATATGTGTTTACATATATTCTATTTTTACAACAGCTAAAGCATCAGAAAACTTGAGATTCCTGTTTCTGGTAAGCTGTGGACTAAGGTCATGCCTCAATAAAACTTGAAGAATAATCATAATGTATATATATTCACACTGTCTGTTTGCACAAAACTGCACAGGACTGAATTTCCTTTTATGAAATTTTGGGAAAGGAAAAAAAATAAACCTACTGCTATATGTTAACATAAACCCACTGATGTATTTTGCAAAAATAAACACTGAGACAGTTATGAAATACTGGGAAGGAAGGAATTTGAAGTATTTTTACTTAAATAAAAATTTACACATATATAAGTCAGGGAAATATTTTAATAGAAATAGTCACAGTAAATGTTATTAAATGTTTTACGTATCTCAGTCCATGCAAACAAGAAAGGGCCAATTGTTTTATTTATAACAGTAGAGCAAAATTTAAAAATGATACTTTTTTAAGCAGCATAGAGACAGCACACCTTAGTGCCTGGGCTGAAGCACAGTGCAATGCCTCACCAGAAGATACCTGTATTAGCCCCTAAGCTCAGCCTCCCACTGGTTTCCCAGCAGCAGTCATCACATGCACAGACCTCAGTGTTTGTCTGACATTTCACTAGGCAGCCCTACAATGTCATGACAAAACACACATGACGTGCCTTATGACACCTACAGGCTCCACTGCTTCTTTCTCTAAAACTGAGTGTTCATTTCAGCTTGCTTCCACCTGTCCACAACCTTGGCTGTGGCCAAGCTCCAGTCCTCCCTTCAGCTTCTCTAGGTAACCTGCTCTAATGTCTCACTACCCTTACAGTAAAAAAAAATTCCTAAAATGTAATCTAAATCTACCCTTTTTCATTTTTAAGCCATTACTACACTCCCTGACAGGAAGTCCATCCCCATCTTTACTGGTGTACTGAATGGTCTCAAAATGGTCTCCCCAAAGCCTTCTTTTTTTCCAGGGTGAACAACCTCACTCTGCCATCCTGTTCTACTAGGGAAGATACATCCAGAACCTTAATCATCTTCACGGCCCTCCTCTGACCTCAGCTGTCAGTGTCAATGTCCTTCTGTTGAGAGCCCCAGAGCTGAACACAGTACTCCAAGTGGGGTATCAGGAGAGTGGCAGGAAAAATCACCTTCCTCAACCTGCTGGTCACACCTCTCTTGAGCTCCACATACCATAGGCTCTTTAGCCTGCATGCACACACTACATGCATTATTATACCCTGTTAATTTTTCAGGTGGGAAGTGATGAGGTTACCAGGAGAAGCCTAAAATCCATTAAAAGAGATTTTAGAGCCCTGGGGAGGCCAGTTAAGGAATCAGGAGCACAAGTTATTTTCTCCTTTATCCTTTCAATGGCAATCAAGAATGAGGAGATCACAGAATGACAGAATCACAGAACATCAGGGATTGGAAGGGACCTCGAAAGATCATCTAGTCCAATCCCCCTGACACAGCAGGATCACCTAGAGCACGTCACACAGGAACATATCCAGGCTGGTTTTAAATGTCTTCAGAGAGGGAGACTCTACAACCCACCTGGGCAGCCTGTTCCAGTGCTCTGTCATCCTCACTGAAAGAAGTTCCTTCTCATATTGATACGGAACCTCTTATGTTCCAGCTTGCACTCATTGCCCCATGACCTATGAACAGAAAAAGCCATCTGGTGAACTCCTTGCTCCAGGACTGGTGTTACAGACAGGGTTTTGGGTTCTGCAGTCACAGGCAGCTGTATGAGACGTCTGGCATGCAGGCAGGAGATGGGATGCACCTGCCCCAGAGGAGGAAGGCAATTTTGAGGCAGGAGTTAGTGGGGTTCATTGATTGAGCTTTAAAATAGATATGAAGGGGGAAGGGGGGACAACTGGCTTTGCTAGTGAAAACCCTCAGTATACTAGCCCAGCACCAGTGAGGCCAGGTGGCATGACAAATAACTAGAAGGGCTATTACCCTTCAGTATTGAAAACTGTATACTCAGCTCCCTCCCTGAAATGTTTATACACCAATGCACACAGCATGGGCAAGAAACAGGAGGAGCTGCAGGCCGTTGTGCAGCAGGAAAGCTATGATATAGTTGCCATCACAGAAAGTACTTAGATGACTCCCACAACTGGAGTGTTGCAACTGATGGCTATCAACTTTTCAGAAGGGATACACAAGGAAAAAGAGGTAGTTCTCTATGTTAGAGAAACATATGAAGCCATACCAATGAATGCAGGTGAGGACAGAGTTGAATTATTGTGGGTAAGAATTATGTGTAAAGTCAGCAAGAGAGATACTGTGGTGGGAGTCTGTTATAGACCACCCAACCAGAATAAGGAAACAGATTAAATTTTTTACAGGCAGCTGGAAGAGGTTCCACAGTCACTCCCTCTTGTGCTCATAGGGGACGTCAATTTCCCTGATGTCTGCTGAAAATATAACACAGCTGAGAAAGAACAGTCCCAGAAGTTCCTGGAGTGTGTGGAAGATAACTTCCTGACACAACTGGTGAGGGAGCCAACCACAGAAGGTGCCCTCTTGGACCTACTACTAGTGAACCGGGAGGATCTTATGGGAGAAGTAAAGGTTGGAGATCATCTGCGGCACAAAGATCATGAGAAGAGTTTTTAATCCTTGGGAAAACAAGGAGAGGGACTAGTGAAACATTACCTTAGACCTCCAGAAGTCAAACTTTGGCCTGTTCAGGAGACTCGTGACAAAGTCTCTTGAGAGGCTGCCTTAAAAGACATAGAAGTCCAGGAAGGCTAGACATACTTCAAGAAGGAAGTCTTAAGGGCACAGGAGCAGGCTGGCCCCATGAGATGAAAGATGAATAGGCAGAGAAGGAGACCAGCTTGGTTAAGCAGGGATCTTTGGCTGCACTTCAAGAACAAAAAAAGAGTCTATGACCTCTGGAAGAGGGGAAGGCCTCTCATGAAGACTTTAAGGATGTAGTCAAACTCTGCAGACAGAAAATCAGGAGGGCCAAAGAACAGCTAGACCTCCACTTAGCTACAGCTGTTAAGGATAGTAAAAGAAGTTTCTATAAATACCTTAATAACAAAAGGAGGATCAGACAAAATCTCCACGGTATTTTGGATTTAGAGGGAAACCTAGCAACAGATGATGCAGAAAGGACTGAGGTGCTCAGTGCCTACTCTGCCTCAGTCTTTAGCAGTGGACCTAGGTGTTCTCTGGACAACACGCCTCATGAGCTGAGAGACAGAGAGGGGAAGCCATCATAATTGGAAAGGAGGTAGTCAGCAACCTGCTACACCACTTAGACATAAACAACTTTATGGAGTCGGATGGGATGCACCCAAGGGAGCTTTAAAGACTTGGCAGATGGCCAAGCCACTTTCCATTATTTGGTCAAAATGCTGGCTAGCTGGGGAGGTCCCAATGGAATGGAAGGTCAGACTGGAAGGTGGCAAATGTAACACCCATCTACAAGAAGGGCAGAAAGAAGGATCCAGGAAACTACAGTGTGCCTGACTGGCCAAGAAGGCCAATGGCATCTTGGCTTGTATTAGAAATAGTGTGGCCAGCACTGTATTCAGCACTGGTGAGGCCACATCTTGAGCATCCTGTCCAGTTTTGGGCACCTCAATACAAGAGAGACGTTGAGGTGTTAGAGCAGGTACAGAGAATGGTAACTAAGCTGGTGAAGTCTTATGGGTTAAAACTGAAAGAGCTGGGGCTCTTTAGTTTGAAGAAGAGGAGCTGAGAGGATACCTCATAACTTTCTACAATTATCTGAAAGGACATTGTAGAGATGTT
>VXBP01004179.1:0-23417 GCA_013400115.1 Rhinopomastus cyanomelas
TTCCAATCCGTAATGATTCTATGATTCTATATTCAAGAGGGGCCTGTATCCTATGGTTCTCAAGGGATGGACAGAAGCCCAAGTAAAATGAGTGGCTGGAGCCAAGTGCAGGGCAATGGCAGAAGGTGGGTGCCACCCTTGCCTGGTGCACCTCCCCACTTGATTCTATGATTCTATAGAGTCTGAATTTATATTAGAATGTGAATGTGTTTAGTGTCCATTCCTTTGAACTTGCTTTTACCAATGAAAAGGAAGAAAAGGTGTGGTGGCTGTTCTGAAGCAAAAGGGACACCCACACAGAAGTGATCTGGGTTTTAAAAACAGTCCTGCTTGAAGGTGTGTGGTTGGAATAGTATTGGTGTGTCCTTACTGCCTTCAGAAAAATACGCATGACATTCTTATTTCTTCTGGTTCTAAGTGCCCTGGTTCTTTCTGTTGCCCAATGCAGGCAGTAAGCACGCACTGGGAACACTTAGGAGGTAGAAACACTGCTGTAGGATGGACAGAAGAGCACCAGCATTGGAAAATAGTCTTCTGTAGGGCTACCCACAACAGTCCTTCTCCAGCTGCCTGTGTCACATCTGGTGTAACCTATAGTGATTTGGGAAGGATGATCTGATAAACCAGAGCTTGTGGCAAAACCCAGGTAGCCTCTGATGGCAAGAGAGCCTGGCCTCATTTTCAGATCTTCCTTTCTCTGTGTTTACAGTGTGTTTTACCCCTCTGGGCTCTTTGTGAACTGCTTCAATTGCAAAACTGAAGCAGCCAGTTGGGTACTCAGATGAATCTGTTGCAGCTGTCAGAGGGTCACACTTCAGGGGCAACACTGCTGGCAACTAAAACCTATGAATTAGTCAAAAGTATAGTACCTGAATGTTGGAGTAATTTTTTGTAGTTTTTAAAAACCATTGCTTGGTCTCGCAGTATGTTGATGTTGCAATAAAATCTTCATTAAATCCACTCTCTCCTGGCAGGGTTTTCACTTCTGTTTGCCTTTGTCGCACATTCTTCCAGGGATTACAATTCGTTAGCTCCTCCTAAGAGACTAGCAGTTCTTTAAAACAGGATCCTGTGTGTTCTGGTGTTCTGTGTGAGAACAGTGAAGCCACAGGATCCCAATAGAAATTTAAAGACAATTTTGATACTGTAGTCCACTCAAAAATCCGCTGGTTTTTTTCCCTTGCCAGGACCCTCCGTGCCTGGCGTCATTTCTTGAGCTCTCCTGGGATGAGATTAGTCTAAAACAACAAAGTAGCCAGATGTCTGGTTCTGAGAGAGTCCCAGAGGCCAGGCTATGGTAGGCAGCAATAATCACTTGGGGCTGAAGATCAAAGATACCTGAGAATTACTTATGGGCACATACTATGTGTCATTCCCATTATTAACAGTCTGCGAAAATTTGTATTCCTAATTAACCCTTTTGTTGGTTAAATTTTCTTGCCAGTGCAGTCCTGTCTGTAATAACTATTTGCCCTCTTTTTGGGTTGTTACATAAGTACCTGTTTTACAGAACAGTAATAGAGAACAGTGCTCTCATAGTAGCAAATTTATGGAACCCATCCAGATCCTTTTTATCACAGTCATTGTCAATGCCAGAAGTTAGCATAATTTCTCTGTGTTTACTGTGCCATCCTTAGGGTTGTTGTTCCCACCTGGAACTGCCTCAATAACAGCAGTGAACTTGTCAAGGTAGTGCTTTTTACTTCATTGCTTACAAACACAGAGCAAATTAGGATCCAGTTCCAGAGGATGTCTGTACATCACTCCTTTTTACCATACTGATGTTTCTAATTAAATACTAATTAATATTTTTAGAGATCAATGCTTGCTTGTATGGTGTACTCTGAAATGACAAACCAGGCTTGTAAGCACTGTCTCAGAATTCACCTGGTGCTTTTAGATGTAAGTGTCTCTCGGAGGGAGAGCAAAGCCCGATTGTAGCCTTCCAGGCTTTTTTGCTTAATCTTGTAGATGAAAACACCAAGGTTGTGGTGGAGTGTTTGTTTTAGTAAATGAAGGTATTGTCTGATGTGATAGTGAAGACTCAGAACAATTTTTCCTCGCTTTTGAATAGTGCACAGTAGTTGTTGGCGATACCTGCTGTGTTTTACGTCTGTTACGATGTCACTGTCTTTAACATGCTGTAACATTACTGTGTGGTAAATACTGGCTGTTGAGCAGGAGGGTGTGAGTTTCTGCTAATGCTGAGTGTGTTGGTGCCTTACTGGCCATATTACATGTGTTCTACAATTCTAAGAGACATTGTTGAGTGAGTAGTGAGTGAGGAAAAGAATCTTGGAGCAATTTGAAAGACTGGATTGATTTGTCTCCTTCAGTCTGGATATTGCTATACAAAGCATATTATTTGAGCAAGAAACATCAAAAGGTGGACCTGCCCAGAAGTGTGTTTTTGTTTTTTTATCTTTTTACTTTTGACACAAGGTGGTTTGCTGTCTGCGTCTTCCAGCACAGCTGTGATTGCCCCCACTGCTGTTCAGCTGCGTGCCCTTGCAAAGTTTCTTGGTGATACAGGATTATTAAACCTTTCAGGCCCTGTGGCTGTTAGAAGGTAGAGCTGATGATTTGACTAATATTATGAACCTCATTAATGGTTTGGTAGGATAGACAGGTACTGTGCTTCTTAGAGAGACCAGACAAAGAGGACCACTATAGGAGAATTCAGAGGTAGGAAATAAGTTTTCTTACGGGTATTGACACTGAATTTTGAATCATTTATTGTCACCCACATGATATAATCAAGGCATAGGGACCTCATTGTGACTTCGTGGGAGCCACATCCTGCTCAAAAGATTCTGGATGGCAATCCGAACATAAAGAAATGGGTTCTTCATGACATTTGGATTCTGTTTTGCACAACCCATGCATTTGGTTTTGTTTAGTTTTTCTACATTTTTTTTCTCGGTTGTTCCTTTGGGGGAGGTGTTGCAGCAGTTGGGAATTGGAATCGGGAACTGGTGACATTATTGATATCTTCTTCAATTAGATTGTCCCCCAATTTCTTGTTCTTCTGGCACGTTTCTTTTCTATATCCCAGAACATCTTAGGAACCTATAAAACCATTCTTTATTTGGACTTGGGGAAAAACAGGCTTTAGAGCAATGTAGGTGGTTAAGGAGACTCAGAAGCAGGTGTGAATACCATAGACATGTGTATTGGGTCTGCATGGCAAGGTTTTGATAGAGGAGGTGCTGCAGGGGTGGCTTCTGCGAGAAGCTGCTAGATCAGGGGTCCTCAAACTTTTTATACAGGGGGCCAGGTCCTGTCCCTCAGACAGTGTCGCAGGCCGGGCTATAGTTTGTCCTGCCTGGGAGCGAGAGACAGAAGAGCTGCCCAGCCCCGTGGCGCTGTCGGCAGGAAGAAGCGAACTGTGGCTGCTGGGGCATGGGGGTGGGATCAAGGCCGGCGGGACGGATTGGACACCCTGGGGGGCTGGGGTTTGAGGACCCCTGTGCTAGATGCTTCCCGTACGTCTGATGGAGCAGATGCCTCTTGTTTCCAGGATGGACCTGCTGCTGGCCAAAGCCGAGCCCATCAGTAGTGGTGGTAGTGCTTCTGTCACATTTAAGAAGGGAGGGGAATAAAACCTGCAGTGGAAGAGAAGAGTGAGAATATGTGAGAGAAACACCACCAGGGAGGAGGAGCAATAGGTGCTCCATGTGATGGAGCAGAGAATTCCCTGCAGCCTGTTAACACTGTGGTGAGGCCAACTGTGCCCCTGCAGCCCATGTATGTTAATGGTGGAGTAGATCCACCTTCAGTGCATGGAGGACCTGGTGCTGGAGTCAGTGGATATGCCTGAGGAGGCTGTGACCCTGTGAGAAGACTTCTGGAAAGGCTTCTGGCAAGACCAGTGGTCTTATGGAGAGAAGAGCCCGCTGTCGTGCAGGTTTGCTGGCAGGATTTGTGACCCTGTGTTGAAGCAGTGAGCTTCTGAAGGATGATGGAAGGGACCTTCTCATGAAGAGTGGCAGTCTGTGGAAGGGACTACGGCTGAAGAAGTTCCTGGAACATTGTCTCATGTGGGAGGGAGCAATGCTGGGACAGGAGAAGAGTGTAAGGATTCCTAGTCATGATGAGGAAGGAACAGCAGAAATAAGGTGTGATGAACTGACCAAGATCTTCATTCCTTGTGTTGTGCCATGGGGGAAGTAGAGAAAATTTGGAGTCCAGCTGAGGAAAGGGAGTGATAGAATGGCTTTTGTGGGACCTTGGCACCCAGCCAGGGTCAACCCACTGTAGCAAGCTGAATAAATTGGAGTCCATTAAGGTGTTTTATTGCATATTAATGAATACTGCTTCATTCTGCTACTCGCTTTCCAAGAGAGCCTTTATGAATTTGAAATTACTTTTGTAAAAGAAAAAAAAGAAGAAACGGAAGAGACCATCTCCTACAAGTCTGTGGAAGCAGTGCTCTCCAGTTAGGACTGATGAGCACTGAGGGGTCACAGGGTTATGTTTGTTCTGCTGGCACAGCTACATGTGGAAGAAAACAGTTGGCTGCTGCGCTACTGTTCTCCTCTGTGGTAACTAAGAATAAAATGCTAGGAACTGTGCTGTCAAAGAGCAAGGGCTGTACGAGTAATCATGAGAAGTGAGTCTTGCAAATGAAAAGAAAATTTTGGTTAAAGAATAAATTGTGAAGGCGAAAATACATCATCAACTTGGACCTAACAAGTTTTTTCTTCAAGGAAAATGCTGGGTTATTTACATATCTATATGTTTTTAGTATTTTCTTCCATACTGCAATGTTTATCTTTAGTAATTATGGGAGTGTTTGCTGCATTAAACCACACATCACAACCTGAGCACATCCTGTATCAGAAGCGTAAGTTACAGCTTCGCCGACACCCCTGCAGACTGTGCTGCCATTCAGTGAGATCTGGACAGGCTGGAGAGCTGGGCTGAGAAAAATCTAATGAGCTATAACAAGAGTAAGTGCAGAGTCTTGCATCTGGGCAAGAGCAACCCTGGGTACCAGTATAGGCTGGGGACTGACCTGTTGGAGTGTAGTGTAGGGGAAAGGGACTTGGGGGTCCTGGTGGACAACAAGATGACTATGAGCCAGCAATGTGCTCTTGTGGCCAAGAGGGCCAACAGCATCCTGGGGTGGATTAGAAGAGGGGTGGTTAGCAGATCAAGAGAGGTTCTTCTCCCCCTCTACTCTGCCCTGGTGAGACCACACCTGGAGTATTGTGTCCAGTTCTGGGCTCCNATGATTCTATGATTCTATGATTCTACTTATCCGAGTCATCTGAGCTCCCATTTAGGGGAATTGGACTAGGTGATCTTCAGAGGTCCCTTCCAACCCTTCCTTTGTGTGATTTACTGTAATGTCCTGACTTTGGGCTTTTGATTGACATGTTCTATTCACAACGTTTGATTTCACAAAAAAAGATGGACGTGACTAAAATTGCAGCTTCCTTTGTTGCCCACTGACAAACATGTCTGTAAGCACAAAGCGTTTACCATCAACAGCAAAATCAACTTGATTGTACTAAAATCCTTGGTAGACAAGTAATTTTAAAAAGCCTCTAGAAAACTACACGTGTTCAAGGGTTTGGTTTTTCTTAGCTCCATTTTCTGGTTTATGGATAACCAAAGTAAATTGTGTTTCCAGGTGTTGAAGGGGAAAAGTTGTACTTAGTGTTCCAAGTGCTCTCCAATGTTACATTGCCACTGTGACAATTGGCTTGTGAAGCGAAGGAGATGGTTTAAGAATCATGAGATAGTTTACAGAGGTCTTCCTCTTTCAACTGCAGGTTCTAAATCAAGTCCTAGTAGATATATGAGCTTGTGGCAGCTGTGCAAGAAGACTCTTGACTATTAAAATATTTTGCAAACCCCCAGGTTATCCTTGTGCTTGATTGGTGACCCTGTGACCTAGAATAAATTCAGTGCAAAGGGCTGCTCTAACTGTGCCCCTCATTGCTAGTCCAGAGGAGCAGTGCTGCTAACAAGTTCTTGTGACGGTGGCAAGGCGAAGCTCTGCACTGTGAAAATGAATTGTTTGTAAGCAATATTTTTTAACACGTCACAATTCTCATAGTGTACAGAGGATTTTTTGCCGTTATGTAGTCACATAGTAGTAGGCAGAACTTCTGTAATGACTGCTAAATTTACATAATTTAATATCTAGTTACATTTATATAATGCGTGGCATTATTTTACACGGTACTTCTCTGATAGTGCGCTGTGGCACAGAGGCATTACACCTCTTTGTACTGATAATGTAACATTCAAGCATTTATAACAAATCTTGGAATTGCTTTTGAATATTTCCTCCTTTGAAAGCGCTAGATAGATGAAAGCTAACGAGGTTAGGGACGTTTTGCTTCATGAGTGATCAAGTAAGTCTGGCTTCACACAGTCTGAAAAACCTTATCGTAGTAAAACTGCATTACATTTCTGTTGTGCCTTGCATTGTTAGGGGGAATTGGGGAATATGTACTTTTTAATGAAATTAGAAGATACATTAGAACCAAAGGCTTTTTTCCTGGTAGGCTCTGAGATTGTCATGTACAACACAAAGGAAATAGTGTCTTTTACTGGCAGTGGTGTTTATTAGCCTTCTTTCCTGTTAAGTACCCAGGCTTGTGCTCTGTGCTAACAGCATATATACTGTAAATGAAAGGATTTGTAAGAGAACTCCACTGAAACGCACAGCATAGTAAAGGTGGACAGGTTTTCGTGGAAGGGGCTCAGCAGAGGGTACGTGCAAATTAATATTCTGAGTTGCAGTCTGCTAGCCAAAGCATTTGACATGTAAGAACGTTTTGTAGTGGTTACGCGATTTAAAACTGTAAGCCTGCTATTTAAAGCAGATAATTTCTCAAGTCTCACATCTGAAATCAGCATTCTATAGTGATTCTTGGAAACGGCATGTGTGTTTGTGCAGCTGAAGCGTTGTCGTGGGCTCTGGCTGTGTCCTGCATGGTGGCAGGCCTTGTGCTGAAGGCTGGAAGACTGTTTCACTGCTGAAAACCTTCAGCATTGGGAAACCTAGACAGAATAAGCAATGCAACTCTGAACCCGATTCCTTGGATGGCACAGCACAGAAATAACAAAGGCATACATCTGCCTATTTTGTGTTTTTCCTGCTTGCTTTCAGGGAAGAATCCAGGGAACAGGTAGGGCTGGAAGTTATATCAGGAGAGCAGAGCAGTGCTTTGTACTCAAAATGTTGTTTCAAGGTCTGGTTCCTGCTGGCAGCAGCAGTAGGTCCCTGTTAAAACCTTAGACTTTCCAGAAGTTAAAAGGCAACAAGCGAGTAGACTGGAAATGCCACAGCAAGGCATATTCAAATTGTAAATAAGGATGTACAGTAGGTGTGCTGGGCAGATGTGGAAAAGGGGTACATGCCTTTTGAGGGAAGGTAACTGGGCATTGAGGCTTGGCGGGAGCCAATGCAGTGAGGTGGGGGTGGCTGCCACAGGTTGATGGGCAGGTGATCCAATGACTTCCACCCTGGCTGCACAGGAGGTCTACCTAATATGCTGTCTGCCCTAAGGGCCTGGGGGAACACAGTTGGATTATTATGTTAATGCCTGAGCCTGCTGCCCTCTTCCTATCCCAGCTGGGCTCCCTGTTGTTAGGAACTGCTTTGCTCTGACAGTGGAGTAATATACTTCATGATTGAAAGGGCAGAGGGGCTTGCCAGAAAAAAAGAGCAGACCTGCCCAGATATCTAAATGAGGGGGAAAGGCTGTCAGAGGGTTTGCGTGTAGGTGCGTCTGGGAAGTTAATTAGGAAATGAGTAATATAAATACACTAATTGAATTGTTATTTCCAAGTCCCATTTCCTGATTGGTTTCTTTGTGCGTTACCCCGCTAATGCTGATGTACAGTGAATTCGAAGTGCTTACCAAAGCAGGCACTTAGGTTGATTTATTTCAAACCAAGGTGCTATAACACACTGGTACCAGTGTACAATGCTGACAATGGTGTATTTTTCAGGACTTTGATTACTGTTTCATGCTCAGCCACTATATTACTACAGTGTAGCTTATAGCAGTGATGTGATTCTTTTATATATTATAGGTAAGTATATCACTCTCAATTTTGTTGATACTTCTACAAGAGTAGGAGATAGATACAGATTACAGAAATATATATGTTATGGCTTTAGAGCAAATTGAACTTTGATTCAATGAGATGGTGACTGTATTGTGATATTTTTCCGAGATCTTTTCTGCAATAGAATTAACTTGGTTTTAGAATGAATGTATGCAGGATGTGAAAATCCATTCTACAAACAAGTTTTAGGGGGTTTTTTTCACTGCAATGATGATGTGATCTGGTATACAGAGGCTTTCTCTACCTTTTGTCAAGCTCCTGTGGCAAAACTTGACTTAAAGTGCCAGCCAGCTGTGATTTCTAGACTACTCAATGAAATAGGTGTTAACCTAAATTAGACTTCTTAAAGTGAGAGCTGTTTTTATGAAATACAGCTACTCTGTTGGATATAAAGTTGGTTGATAGATTATGTGCTTTTGTTGTATGCCTAGCTGGTACTTGGTATTTGTATAAGGTGGGATTTCCAGTCACTTCCAGTGTGTAAGATGGCTTACTCTGCACATGTTTGCTTGTGTAGCCCAGACTTTTCTCTGAGTTTTGCATTACTGCTCTATATTGCCCCTGAGAAGTGGCAATCCATCTCAGCACTGGGAGCTCTTGCTGCGCAGGAACATTGGCAGCTCTCATACTCTAGACCTGTCAGTCATAAATGTACTTTTTGTGCAGTCTGCTTCACTTACGTATGATAGGCCATCTTCTGTAACGGAGAACTTTATGATGGAAAGGTATTTTGCCTCTAGATGACTTCTGCAAACTTAGTTTGGTCTGACTGTGTAGCTATGTGACCATTTTGCTTCCATGGCACTCGCCTCATTGGGTGCCTGCGATAAATGACTGTCACAGAAGAGCTAGTACCAGTATCTGTTTTCTGCAGGAGACTTTGTCCTTAACAGAAAGTTACTGAAATTTTTTTTGAGTTGTTTGTGAGCAAATCAGAGGGTGTTGACTTCGTGTCTACAGGTTCAGTGAGGTGAGAAGACAGTTTTAAACCACAAAATACTGGGAGAATGGACACATTGTCGTAGAGCAGGTCCAGACAAAGGCAACAGAGCTGGTGAAGAGTCTAGAACAGAGGGGAGTGGCAGGGGAAACAGGAATTGTTTAGCTTGGAGAAAAGGAGATTCAGGAAAGACCTTATCACCCTTATGACTACCTGAAAGGAAATCGTAGTGAGGTGAGGATTGGTCTGTTCAGCCACATAGTTAAGCAATAGGACGCTAGTAGTAAGAGAAAGTGGACTGAAGTTGTACCAGGGGGGGCTCACATTAGATATTAGGAAGAATTTCTTCACCGAAGGGGTTGTCAGGCATTGGAACAGTCTGCCCAGGGAGGTGGTGAAGTCACAGTCCCTGGAGGTGTTTAAAATTTAGACAGATAGATTTAGTGATGAGCAACACGGTTTAGGAGTGATCTGAAGTGCTGGGTCAGTGTTTGGACTTGATGACCTTAAAGGTCTCTTCCAACCAAAATGATTCTGTGAAAAGGTAGCATAGGTGTTGCCTTTGCTAATGGTAGTGCTAACCACATTGATAAATGCTAACTGGTTTCCAATTGACAGTGTTTTTTCAGCAATTTCATTTTTTCTTCTTTCACATTGTGCATTCACTTAGTTCTTTACTAACTGCGCTACAGACCGTGTTGAGGTGGGAACTTTTCCATTCTTCCCACTCTGTAGACACTTTAGAATTTGTAGGAATGTTTAGTTTTTCTTTCAGGAAAAACTATATGTACATAATTTTTTTTCAAGTCCTGGGTCAGTTTAGTGAACAAATCATTTTGGCATTGTCCACATTTTCCAGGTGCTCTGTGCTTTCATTTCTCTCTGACTGTTATCTTCTCAGTGCGGCAGAAGAATTTAACGACGGTGCTGCCCTGTGGACGAGCTGAAAAGCTTTGTGCAGTGACAAACACAAGCAGAGGCTGTCTTCCACTGTGCCTGAGGGCAGTTCAGCCAAAAGCAGCAAAATGCCCAAATGGCATGGTTAGAAAAGAAAATCTCAGTTGTTGTATGAGAAGCAGTGATTGTAGAGGTGGGAGAAACTTAGCTTTAAGGTTTATGTACTGGAATACCCCTTGTGTTGGATCTTCCAGTTTTCAGCCAGCTTCGGCTGTAAATGGCAACTGCAGAAGCTCACTGAATGCTGCCACAAAGACCACGTTCAATGCAGACAGTAGGCTTGTGACCTTTTGCAGTAAACCAAGCGTGTGCCTCTCCTAGGCTCGCACCCAGCACAGCTTTGAGTGAGCCTCTGCTCTCTGCAGAAAGAGAAGAATTCTGTCCATTGAAGCCATCGGTGTGAAAGTTTTGCCAGCCTTTTCTTCTGTGAAGCGATGGTTATATAGTACTCTATCCCATTCAAAAATAAATTACTTTAAATAGTAAAACTATCTTTGAGTTGCTATATGTGTGTATATCTTCATGTAACAAAGTGTATATACCTATCTATCTTATCTACCTATCTATCTATCTATCTATCTATCATTCACAACCATTCACACAATTTCAGCATTTCTGGAGTTCATTGGCATTTAAGCATTAATTGTTGCACTTGAACTAACAACCTGCCCAGCTATCCTACCACCCTTTGGCTTAGAGGATATAGCAGTCCTTGTGGAAAATGCGGGCAACTAACTGCTTTTAATTTAAAGATGTTTTGAGCATGCTTCGAAAGAAGGGTGGTGGTAAGCACCAACCTTGTACTTTATTTGATTTTCTTTGTTTTGTAACTTTATTTGTTAATCTTAGAGTTTCAGTTGTTACTGATCCACTGCTGAACTTCTTGGGCCCTTTTGAGGGTGTGTAAAGATGCACATTTCTGCACTTTCTGTGTATGTCTGTAAGTTGAAAGAATTGCTGATTTGGATGGCAGACACATCTCAGCAGCATTTAAAAGAGTGTAGTTGCATGTGTCAAGATTGTTCCTTTTTTACCTTCAGCCAGTGGCTAGAGTCCTGGTCTCGTCCGTGTAGTATGGTAATTTTATTTCCTTTTATTTTCTCGCTCTGCTGCAATATTGTACCATGCAGAGTTTTGATTTGGCTCATAAAAAGGGAATTTCCAATATCATACAATACCGGCTAGCCTTCTGGCTAGTTTATTTGTTGGTTTGTTTGGGTTTGATTGGTTGTTTTTTTAAATAAGTAATTTCCAAGATTTTGAGAGACAAACAGGCAGTAGCAGAAAGATGGAAATATTCTTATCTTTAAACCATGATCTCTGGCACTGAGGTCATTGAGTTCATAGATCTGTGCAGTGGCTCTTTTTGCTTTCTGTTTGAAAGCGCTGGTGTTTCATCCATCTGCCCTGTGCTGAGACCTTCCCTGCACTAGTGTTTTATTTCCCATCTCTACTGCACAACTCATAGTAAAGCTGTTCCCAGTGGTAGCAGTGATGGGGACTTTAATAACAATGCCACTCGGAGCTGGTTTGGATGGCGTAACAGTTAAAATGTCTGGTTCTGCTGCTAACTGCCCAGAAAGCAATATGACAGCGGGATATTTATAGAAAAATACTGGCACAGGCACAGCCTTACAGTTAATGCAAAGGGCACCTTTTAAAAAGTGGCCGTATGCTTTCATTTCACTTCAGGAGGGCAGCAATACTCTTTGGAGTTGTGGAATGCATTGTTTAACTAGACCTCTAATCATGTTATGGATGATGTGTCTTCGGGAGAATCAGGGGACAAGACCTTTAAGTGTTTTTATCACAGCTTAAGATCTCAGAAATTGTGAACTTAAATAAAAGTATGTTTGGGAGGTTGTTATTGCTCTGTATCCTTTGGAGGATACCTTCCACTGCATTTTTATTTTTTTCAGCGAGAAAGTCACTTGCAGTTATGAAATGTTTGACCATAAAAGAGGATCAGGTTGGCAGAGTTACTTCTGTGCTGCTGTTCAGTGAGCCTCCTTTATTAAATCACTGTTCAGCGGTCCATTTGCTCCGGTGTGAGAGCTCGCATCCTCACTGCTTAGGTGATAAGGCTCAAGTCACTAATAAATGCATGATGTGCAGAGGATTTGTGATTGTTTTCCTACCAATGTCAGCGACTGGTGAGATTCTTTTCTTTTTGCCATGTTCTTCTGTAATGTGGTCTGCTAAGGCTTAGGCTTTAGGTACAATGGGGAAGTGCCCTTCTGTTTCCCCATGTCTGTGGGGCAGTTATAGAAATGAGCTGTTTTGCCATTTAGGAAAAACACGCACAAAATGTTTGGCTAAATGCCTGTCCAGGAACCCAGAGCTTTCTGTTATATGAGAGCCTTACAAAGTTTGTGGAGGAGTAGTTGAGATGCTAGAGCATGGAGTTTGTAGAATCACAGAATCGTTAAGGTTGGAAGAGACCTCCAAGATCATCCGGTCCAGCCATCAACCCAACCCCACCCTGCCCACTAAACCCTGTTCCCTAGGGCCACATCTACTCATTTTTTGAACACCTCCAGGAATGGTGACTCCACCAGAGGTGGTGGAGTCTGTTCCAACCTCTGACCACCCTGTCAGAGAAGAAATTTTTCCTTATGTCCGATCTTCCATTGAGGTGCCAAAACTGAACCCAGAGGCTTCACCAGTGCCCAGTACAGGGGGACAGTCACCTCTCTAGCCCTGCTGGCCACAATATTTCTGATGCAGGTCAGGATGCCGTTGGCCTTCTTGGTCATCTGGGCACACCGCTGGCCCACGTTCAGCCACTGTCAGTCAGCACCTCTGGGTCCTCTTCCACCTAGCAGTTCTCCAGCCACTCTTCCCCAAGCCTGTAGTGTTGCTTCGGGTTGTTGTGACTGATGTGTAGGACCCAGCACTCGGCCTTGTAAAACCTCATACAGTTGATTTCGGTTCATCGATCCAGCCTGCCCAGATCCCTCTGCAGAGCTTTCCTGCATAACTTGTGGATAGTTATGCACGTACATGCTTGGTCTAAGAATGTGTATGTTGTTATGTGTCTGTCAGCTTTAAATCACTGCTTGCTCTAATGTTTACATTGGCACTGGACACTAATCATAACATTTGCATTTATGGTTTTTGAGCAGAGGAGAGAGAAATAGAAACTACCTCTGTTTATTCATGTTGGCATTCAAAAGTCCACTTCAGATGTTCAGGCTGGGGTGCAACACTGGAAGACACTGTGTGTTATGAGTGTGATTCTGTGCTGTGTACTGCAGCTGATGGAGCACAGGAAGGGTAACCTACAGCTTCAGGGTAATGCTAGGCTTGGGGTATGGCTGGTCAAGGACTGTCTAATGCAAGGATGAGATGAAAGTATGGGTGGCTGTATTTGCTTACAGCTCTTGCTGTTGAAATGAAATGGACTGGGGTTGTTAGATGGAGTAAATTTAACCTTGATGTCTGGAAGGGACAGAGCAGACAGAATTAGCAAAAGGGATGTGTTGCTTACATTTGTGTTTCGCCTAGACAGATGCTCTCCCCCATAAGCCTTGTGAGTATTGCAGCAGTTTTGTGTGCTGCACAGCCACTCCAGCATTCGGTATGGGTGGACATGTGGCCTTTAGGATGAAGCGAAGGAACTACAAGCAAAGCTGAAGGTTGCCTGGGCTAGTAAATACGGCTCATTACGTATCTTCTCTTCTGTACCTGAGGAGGAGAAGCTCCTCGAAGAGATTCTTCCCTCCTGGCTTCCTTCATAATACTGTCTATGGGCTTTTGTTTTAATTCTGCTCAGTTATGCAAGTAATTTCAAATGAAGTGATCCAGGACAGAGTCGCCTTCCAACCTTTGCTCAGTGTGAATTTCCTGCTACTAATCTCTATATTAGTGTTAGTGGAAATTTGCAGATTGACACAAATATTCCTGACATCTGAGTGCTTCGGTTTTGCCATCTGAATTATTAACAAATGTTGACATTTTGGTTTTACTTTCTGGGGGAAAAAAAAGCTGTAGTGTATACACTCTTCTGCTTTTTCGTCTCCATCTCCTGTTGCCTCTGGGTGAGATATACCATGCTGACCCTCCAGAACTCCCTCGGGTCATGCTGGTTGCTCACAGAAGAGCTAAGTTACCATTTCTGGTAACTTAGGATGATGAACGGAAACAAAGAGGGGTAGCTTTCTTTGTCTCAGTGTTGCAGAAACCACGGGTGAAACAGAAATCCTTCGGTGGAGAGCACCACATGCACTAAATAAGGGTGTCTAAAGAGCCTGCCTCTTGACATCCTGGTGATGGATGTTTTGTATTTGTAAATAATATTACCAACAGGCGGTGATGGTTATGAGAAACTACAAACATGGGGGAGAGAAAGATTGATTTTTAACAGAAAGAACCTGGCTAGCAAGATGTAGGAGGAATAACTGCCAGAGGAGCCCCCAGATTGTTTCTGTGCACGGCTTCTGGCAGGATGCTGGACCTGTCTGCAGCAGCGTGAACTTGTATTGGGATGATGGCAACCCAGACCAAACCTGTAGTGTGTGCAGCTTCACATCCATGGCTTGATGAGGTGTTTCAGAGAGTGTAATTCTCAGGATGACATTTCTCCACTTAAATGTGAACAAAAAGCACACTAGTTACTCCATTTTCATTTTCTTTTTCGGCATCATTTTCATAAAACTGATGGGTATTGAACATGTTGAAATAAATAAATACTTTCATGTTGTCCACACAGCTCAAGAGATGGGTTAGGGATGAGGCAGTATCTTCTTCACAGCCAACGTATCACGTTGGACCATAGAGAGCACAGCAGTGGATAAGAACAGTCCCCACCATATCTTGGTGGGTTTTCTGTTGGTATTCTGGGGTTTTCTTGGTTGGTAGGTGTAGGGGTTTTTTGTGTGTGGTGGGAATATTTGAGTGGGTTTGGGATTTTTAAGATTATGAAGTTATGTGTACAGTTCCACTCCATTAGTAAAATAAAAGCATAGTAAAATAAAGAGACTTTCTGAACTTCACTTTGCATCTTTTAAGATTTCTTTGAAATTAAAATTTAGTTCTTACCAAACTGGTTTTTTGGGTTGGATTTGGTGGGTGGATTTTTAATTTTGTGCTCTTTTTTGTTTTGGGGTTGTTTGTGTGGTTTTTGTTGTGATGGTTTTTTTTGGCTTGGGGGTTCTGTTTTTAACTGAAATACAGCCACTGTTCAGGTGCCTTACCACATATGCAACACATGGGGTCAAATTCATGCATAAAATGTGTACTATGTCTTCTGTTGAATTCAATATGAAGCAAATATACTTTTCCAAGAGTCAAATCTAAGTCCTATTTGTTTCTCAGAGATGATGCTGGAGCATTAAAAAGGCACCTGCTTTGCCTGTGAGGGGCAGCTTTGCAGCTACAGGTTTTGTTGAGCAGTTAATGCTACTTCTTTATTCTTGTTCTGCTGTAGTCAGATTTTTATATGCATTTTAACAGTTATTTAAGAGTCCCTGTATACTTAGAAAAGAATCTGAATATATGTGCCTTTGGTAAAGCTGCATCATAACTAGGTTATTCCATCAATACATAGAATGACTGGGAGCTGCAATTGGAACAATATGTAAAAATACAGCTTGTAAAAGATTTCCTTTATTAACTGTCATCATCCACAGAATATATGTTCAAATAAACGTTGTGTAATAACTAAATTTGAGATTAATAGGCCCCTTAAGAAACAGTGAAGTCATTCAGGATAGTCAGTGAAAAATAGCCTATAAGACTGTAACATGCACATATTGTCCTGCTTACATGCTCTCTCTGGTGTCATTGCCATTTATCAATGTCGGCAGGCTCTGTTCTCATTAAAACACTCTTGCACAAAAGCAACTTAATTTTCTTAAGAGAAAAGGACACTTGATTCAATTTAGTGGTCAAAACTCGGAACTCGAATATATGTGTATTTTTTTTCCTGTCTGAACTCAGATGAATACTTATGAAGAGCCACAAAGATTAAACCTTACTAGGTACGTTTCTGTTCTGTTTGCAGTAACAGTGCAGTGGCAAATGGCTTTCTACAGAGCTGTAGCATCTTATTAATGGCAACAGCAGTTAAGACACGAGCCCCAGTAACACTCACTGGAGATTTTATTTTTAAATAGGAAATTGAAAGGGTTGTTTAAGGGGACTTTTGCAGCTCATTCAAGCTACTTCTGATGTCCCGCCTTCTTCCTGACCTCCTGCCTTCTTCGTGATGTCCTGCTGCCTTTGTCCACCTTCTCGAACTACACTGATCTCTTTGGGTAGATAAAATTTACCTCTTTGTCTCATTTGGTGAAACCATTTCCACCTTTTTTTTCAAATTTTTTTTTTTTTTGTCTTCTTGCTGTGAAATAGGAGATGAAGATCTGTTAAGTTTTGCATTAATAGCACGGACTCAGTACAGTCTTACGCTACCAAATTTCATTCTCTACTTTCTGCTGCATAGTCCTGCACTGGTACTGATAGTCTTTGTCTTTCTCCAGTTCTTTTGTACTCTTCTGGGTTTTTTTATCTTCTTCATTGGTTGAGTAGGATATTTAGTCTTATGACTGGTACTTGAGCTGTATATGCCACTGGTGCTGCCTGAAAAGGGCAAGTTTCTGAATGTGATTAACTGTGAACACATACCAGGCAGCTTTGTGGGATGCCCAGCTCCATTCCTTCTCTGATGATCTGAGAAGAGGAGCAAACACTAAAATAAGTTATACAAAAAGAGTAGCCAATAGATGTTCTAAACAGAAAATGAGGAAACTAGCTGTATCTGTATCTGCCCTCACGAGACCTCACTTGGAGTCCTGTCTTCAGTTCTAGAGCCTCCAACACAAGAGGGATGTGGAGCTGTTGGAGCATGTTCAAAGGAGGCCATGAAAATGCTCTGAGGGCTGGAGCACTTCTCTTACAGAGACAGACTGAGAGAATTGGGGTTGTTTAGCCTGAAGAGGAAAAGACTGTGAGGGGACCATTTAGCCACTATCTGGTCCCTGAAAGGGGGCTATAAGAAGACCAGGGAAGACTTTTCACAAGGGCAGGGAATGATAAGATAAGGGTTTATGGTTTGATGCTGGAAAAGGGCAGTTTTAGGCTGGACATGGGGGAAAAAGCTCTAGAGAGGTGACGGAAGTTCCATCCCTAGAGATATTCCAGGTCAGGCTGGATGAGGCTCTGAGCAATCTGTTATAGTTAGAGATTTTCTTACTTCTTGTAGGGGAGCTGGACTAGATGACCTTTGGATGTCCTTCCAACCCAATGTTTCTATGATTTTTCAGCACTAATCTTCGCTTGCGTCGTCCCTGTAAGACACTCAGAGAGCTTTTTAAGCAAGAAGTTGACATCAGTGCCCTGGGAAGTATGTCAGCAGTATCATTCCCCTTCTTAAAAGGAAGTAGGCAGCACAAGGTGTTTAGGTGCTATAGAGTCATGGCACTATGTACATTTGATTACAAATTAAAGCAGTTGATTCAGTTTGCTACTAGTTTTTTTAAGCTGAACCAGAATCACAAACACACATTCCCCGGGTTAAAACTAGATGCGGTGTTTGTCAAATTGATCCTTGCCAGAAGTGTTTTGTTTTCTGTGCGTTGTTGAAATGACAAGGAAAACTGGTTACGTCTCTTGTGTCAGTGCGCGTGGTACGGTGAGCTCACCTGCACCAAACCCATCTTCTGCTAGGACTGGGTGTTTTTGAGAAGGGAACGTGAGTTGAGCGTGTTAGGGAGGGAAGGGCTGCTCTTCGTGCTCTCTCTCAGTTTTATCTGGACTCACCAGCTTTCCTCCAGTGGGTGAGCAATCCTGCTCCTTGCAGCAGAAAGAAATGTAGCTGTTGCTCTGCATGCACAGTCTGCGTGGAGAGGAGGGACCATTACATTTCCTCCCAGCCTTCTGGAATGGAAGTGGAGCTCAGATGCTTTCTGATCTTAACAGCTGTTTCAGCTTATATAGCAAATACTGTTTTGCAGGAGGAGGTGACTGCTTAACAATGGAAGTCTGGATCTCCCTTCAAGGGTTCAGAGGCAGCATGTAAAAAAGGACCTTTTATTGCAACCTTTTATTGTGTCTTTATCAGATGTAAGTGGTCAAATACAGTGGGTCTGTGTGAAAATACCAGAGACAAATACCAGAGACTCGATAAACCTTAATGAGTTTTTTACTACAATGATACTGGGAGCTTTGAGAGGGATATACAAACACAGACACTTGCAAGAACATCTCCTGTATCGAAACTGATCCCATGCAGTAGGTTTGTGTGCATGGGTGTGATGTCTGATCCCATGCAGTAGGTTTGTGTGCATGGGTGTGATGTCTCTCTCTTGCCCTATAGAAAATATCAGCTGCACAGCTTCAACTAAGTAGAAAATCCTGATTTAATTCACACTTGTTGAAGAATTGTTTTAAGTGCTACTCACTCTAGCTTTGCTGTGTGATCTCCTGCAAGAGGAGCTGTTTGGACTTGTGCCTCTTTTTTTTTATGCTCAGAAGAGGAATACCGATGAGGAAGAGATGTAGAAATATGTTACTGTAGTTTACAACTGTCAACTGTAATGTTTTATTTAGCTGTGTCTATTCAGATGCTCCCTCTGCAGCGTGGAGTGCCATATGCCGTTGTCCCTGTTAGTACACAAGTCAGCAAAGGTTTCGCATCCTGCATTTGTGTTTGTGTTTGGACCGCTGAGGAGCTGCGGTCCAGTGCCATCTTTTATTGATAGGGCCAGCAGAGGAGGAATCTAATGAAATTATCAAAGCTTTGAATTAATTATGAACTTGAGTAAGAAAGCTAAGCTCTCTAGAGCCAAGGATCTCATTACCCATTCATTTTCGTTGCATCCTCTTGTGAAGCAGAAGGCTGGTTCAGCTACAGTTACTACCCTGATTTTGGACTTTATTCAAACTTGCTAAACTCACTAGCATCCACTTGTTATTAAGATGTGGCTGAAAGGGTCCGGCATGATTAATTTGACTCTGCTTTCAGCCTTTGCATAAGTAGTAGATTTTCCTCCTACCTTTCCCTTACCTTTGCTGTGTGACTTTGTCGTCTGACTGGCTGCCGTACAAGAGTTTCTGTTTGTTCTTGATAACTGGGGAAAGCTATTCAAGGCTCAAATGTTAACATCCTGGAATGCAGTGAGTCTAATATTAAGAAGTAAAACTTCTACCTTATGTTTCCTGGATATTTAGGTAAGCACAAACTGTTCTAAAGTCAGCATCAACATTTTTTTGTTTTGTTATTGTAAAAGACTGTGGAGTGAAATGTAATGACGAGGCATTATGGCCTCAGAAGTGGGGGTTGGTTGTGGGTTTGGTTTTGGTTTCTTTTTCTCTGTTGCTCAGATTTTACAAACGTTGTTCAAACTACAGAATTGTCTGAATTTGTCGTACTTGACAAAAAGCAAACTAATTTGCTTGGCTGGTTAATACTCAATTTTAGTAGTTAAAAGTCTGTGAAAATGCGGGAGGTTTTTGTTAAAACAGATCATATTTATTTCGATTAATAGGTCAATATGTAAAAATACTATGATCCTATGAAAAGCATAGAGACCAGGCTTCTGTGTGACGTTCTTTGTTCTTGTGGAATATTCCTCTTTAACCTAGTGGCAAGGATTTATTTTTTGTCCTGCCTTGTCCATTTCAGCACATTACTTATAAATGCGTAAGCTAGAACCTATCAGTCTTCATAAGTTACAGGCCACTGGCAACTTCTTAAGCAGGGGCTAACTGCCTAATGGTCTATGTGTATGTGTGTATTAGGAAAATCTAATGGCTTGCTGGGCTCGGGAATACTTGGGTTTTGTTGTTGTACTGTAGCACTTTTACCATTGCTGATATTTTCTTTTTCTCTCTTCAGGCAGCTGCTATATTTAATTCTGCTTTTGGAAGTTTTTTGGTAAGTAATGCAGTATTTATTACAGCAAATGCTGTAATAGTCTTATTTTTCACAGTATCATTGGTGTATTTGTAATTTTCATATGTGGCATGTATCTGGGAAAAATGTTGAATGATCTTTCAGTCTGTGTCACCATGCCACTACATACAGATACTATTATTTTTTTCTTGATGCTACACAAAAAAGTAGTGAATAAATTGTCTCTGTTCCTCGTAAGTTAATAATGTGTTACACATCTTAATTTCCTCTTTAATGGGTTAGCAGAATCTATTATTATGCAGATGCTTCAGACATGAGCATCAATATATTGATTTTTCTAATATGGCCCATCAAGAACTCATTATTTTCTATCAAGAGGCCATGGATTTTGAAAAGAAAACATGACCCAGCTGATCAGAGAGTAGATGCTAATTTACTCAGAGCCTTGTCATTTGTTTAGCATATTTCAGTGTCAGTAAAGCCACTCAGTGTCTCTGAGGAACACAATAAAAGAGCTGGATATAGGAAAGCGATCAATCCGGCTGGAACTCTAACCATTTCCATAAAAAGCAGAAGCAGTGTTTGTGGGTCCGATGCTCTACAAAGATTCAAGAAGAAGACTGGAAAGAACATTAAATATGTGTATTTATGAAGAATGAATTGATTGGTATGTTGTTTAGAGAGACATTAATGCATATTAAATGCAAATTATTTTATGTGTAGACAAGCTACTGTGACTGCTTTATTTCTTTAGGCAGCTAGTAATTCAATTTGCTTTTCTTCTCTAAAATCAGTGCCTATTGAAGGAATGTGCCTTTGTGATTCCAGTCTTGTGTCCCCAGAAAGAGGACTATGATGTATAAAATGGATGAATCAAAAATAATGTAGATTGGGAAGTTAAAATCAAAAAGTGCAAGTATGAAAGAACTAACTTGATTCATATTTTTTTAATGAAAATTGGAGTTTGGGAGTTTAAGTAAACCTGTACTGCTGAGACAGAAAGTTGCATGGCATTTAGGAGTTACGCATTGTGCCACTGCTTTTTTGAGGGACTAGGTCAAAGTTAGGGGAATGAGTGTAAGTTTAGAGGGCATTGATGTCTATTCACATTTTTAAAATACCAGTTTCCAAATATTTGTTCCTTTTGCCACCTATCATGTTCTCCTCCAAAGAGGAGGAAGTACTTTCTGTCTCAGCCTGTGGGATCCTAGCGTTAGAGCAGCTCCTGGGTGCGCGTGCATGGCGTCTTCTCTGCTGTGCCTGGCTTTCAGTTCGGAAGGTTTCCCTGAATGCCCAAAGGCCTCAGTTCAGCTGTCATTAGGAGAATGTCTTTTGACTTTGGATAAGAATTTAGACCCCAGGACATCCAACTACAATGCTCACTTGTAGGCCAGCAAGATAAAAGTATTTTAATTTGTAGAGTTACTTTGTAGCTCCTTGAAGAAATCTGAGTTAAAGAAGCTACTCTAGTTAGTGTGTTCATGTGTGACTCCTGATTTTGTTTTTGGTTTTAGCTCCGTGAACTAATCATTGAAAAGTTTCACTTGCATATAATGACCTCATTTTACTTTTTATTCACTTCAGATCTTATTTGAAATCTTGGAGCAACATTGATGTAAACATTCTTATTTAAAAAAAATCCCAGAGAAGACTTTAAAAACTAGTAAAAATTGCTTCAAATCACAGTATCTGATGAGTTTTTTTCTGATTAGTGATTCAATTAAGAATAAAATGACACAGTGAGTGGCCACTACTAAGTCACAAGTAGATGCTTATTGTCAAATCCTAGTTTGAAGTCATGATTATTTTGGGAATATGTATCTATGGCAGAAAATGAATTGCAAATGTCTTTACTAAAAGCTTGCTGTTTGTCAAGCTTTTGCAGTTATTAAGTTGATAGGATGACCTTTATGACTGAATTACAATGAGATGATAGTGGGCCAGGGACTCCAATAAGTAGCCAAAATTATTTTCCCAGTACCGTAAGTCTGTAAGGCCTTTAATTGAGTGGCTCCTGAACATCAGTAGTGTGTGGTGAGTTTTCAGTGATTAACTGGTGAAACAAATATTGATATAAAAAATACTTATGTATATTCTGTGTACTTGTCTGAAGTCGTAGCTGTTCTAGAATGTATATGAAAATAGTATGCCTGTTTCTGAGATGATAACTGGAGGTCATCAGTTTATATTGGTGCCTAACTTACAGGCTTGGCTGTTGGTGAAGATCCTATTTCCTGTCTCTTCAGTTCATGATGAATCTAAATCATGTTCATGATTTTCTTCTTAGTGTCCAGTGTGCTGTCTGGGTAGGCTTAGATTACATATCTTTGTGGCCATAACCGTATGTGTGTCCTGGAGTAAACTGCAGCCTTGTCACCAGCCAGATAATTTCAAGTTTTCTAACGCTCCTTGTCTTACAGCACTTGGTGGGTTGCTGTACTGGCACGTAGCCCTGGCAAAGACAGGAGGACTGTATGTTGTGTATTCTTAGATCACGGCATGTGTGCCGGTGCTTGTGCAAGACAGTGTGAAGCAAACTGATTAAAAAGGGCTGAAAGATGTACGCTGTAACTGTTTGCCATTGGTTGATCCTGTTGGTCAGATCTGAGACAAGATTAACCGATTAATGTAGTTAATGTGCTAATTAACTACCGATACAGAATCATAGAATCATAAGGGATTGGAAGGGACCTCGAAAGGTCATCTAGTCCAGTCCCCCTGCCAGAGCAGGCTCACCTCACTGGAGAAGCCATGGAAACAGAGTCACTCAGGGTAGGAAGGAACCATCGTCCAGTTCCAACACCCCCATCACAGGCAGGGACACCCCACCCTAGATCAGGCTGGCCAGAGCCCCATCCAGCCTGGCCTTAAACACCTCCAAGGATGGGCCCTCCACCACCTCCCTGGGCAACCTGTTCCAAGCTCTCACCACTCTCACGGTGAAGAACTTGCTCCTCACATCTGGTCTAAATCTACCCATCCCCAGCTTTGCTCCATTCCCCCTAGTCCTGTCACTACGCGCCATCCTAAATAGTCCCTCCCCAGCCTTTTTGTAGGCCCCTTCAGATACTGAAAGGCCATAATAAGGTCAACTGGGAGCCTCCTCTTCTCCAGACTGAAGAGCCCCAATTCTTTCAGTCTGTCCTCACAGGAGAGGTGCTCCAGCCCTCTGATCATCCTCGTGGCCCTCCTCTGCACTCGCTCCAGCATCTCCACATCCCTCCTGTAATAAGGGCTCCAGAACTGGATGCAGTGCTCCAGGTGGGGTCTCACCAGAGCAGAGTAGAGGGGGAGAATCACCTGCTGGGGACACTTCTCCTGATGCAGTCCACGATCCAGTTTGCCTTCTGGTCTGCAAGTGCACACTGCTGGCTCATGTCAAGCCTCTCGTCCACAACACCCCCAAGTCCTTCTCCCAGGGCTACTCTCCAGCCAGTCACTGCCCAGCCTGTATTTGTGCCTAGGATTGCCTCCACCCAGATGCAGGACCTTACACTTAGTTTTGTTGAACATCATGAGGTTGGCCTGTGCCCACTTCTCCAGCCTGTCCAGGTCCCTCTGGATGGCATCCCT
>VXBP01004179.1:24170-45488 GCA_013400115.1 Rhinopomastus cyanomelas
CTGTCCTGGGCCCCTTTTCCCTCAAGGGCTTCACCCCATGATACTTTGGCCAGCAGATCCCTGAAGCGATCAAAGTCTGCATGCCCAAAGTTCAGGGACGTAAGCTTGGAACACTTTCTCCTGGTTGACCTGAGGATCTGAAATTCAGCTGCTTCATGATCACTGCAGCCAGGGCTGTCCCCGAGCCTCACATTGGTCACCAGCCCTTCCCTGTTGGTGAGAACGAGGTCCAGCATAGCACCTTTTGTTGTTGGTTCCTCCAGTATTTGAAGGAGGAAGTTACCATCAATGCAATCCAAAAACAACCTGGATTGCTGGTTTCTCTGCTGTGTTGTCCCTCCAGCAGATGGGGTGGTTGAAATCCCCCATGAGGACCAGGGCCTGTGACTGAAAAATCAAGAAAGGTTCAAAAACTACTTATGAAGTCACAGGCAAGACCAAAGACTAGCTCAATTAGGTGGAAAAAACAGCAAGACTTTTAGTTCACAACATAACCCCAACACAAAGACAGACAAAGCTTAATCACACGTTCTTATGTAACTGGGCCGAACTGCTACTTAGTAGTTCTTTTCCTTGTGGAAATGTGATGTCCATCTTTCAGTTCTGCATCCATTCCTCAGCGTCTGCACTTCCTTTAAGGGTCCGTTGCCTACTCCTTGTGCTTCCGAGCCAGTTCCTCTATTCCAGTGTGCCTATTTCCACAGGCCGTAGCGAACAAGGGATTGCAGGCAAAACTTTTCCTCCACTGATCTCTGAGGTTCCAAATTCCCATTCTCTCTCCATTCAGTATGCCCTAAAGGGTAAGATGGCTGCTGTGCCCAGCTCTACTCCATGTGCTTCTTCCTCCGATGACACGTGCATTTTCTCTGAACAAAGACCAGGCAAGACCAGACTAAAACTCTCCCAACAGGAAGCAAGAAACTCTGAACTAGTAGTACCAGGTTGGGGTTTTTTGTTTTCACTTCAAAAAATGGTTGTTTGCAGATGTGATGATTGGTCGGCTGAAGCTAAGGAAGAGCTTGGAATTCCAAGCTGCTTATGAACTGTTGTCATAGCAACTCCTGATCCCTCAGGCTAAGACCTGCCAAATTCAAACTATAACACTTTTTTTTCTTTTTTTTTAAATGAAGAGTAGGAAATGATCCTTGAGAAGTTAAATTAAAATAGGCCACGGAACAAAATCTGTGCAGGACAAGACTCAGCATAATGTTGGATTGATACTGAGATGAGCTTATTCAGATGAGAAGGAACACATTATGACACACAAAATAAATATGTCTTGATGAGCAGAAATACATTAAGATTAAGCATCTGGAGGTGTTTTCACTGGCAAGGACGTGTGCAGAAACTACTAACCAACTACAGAGTGATTCCTTTTAAACTCCATCAGAGCTTATGGTCCAATAAATACGCTGGCAAAACAGTGTGTGGAATCACACTGTACATATTTACACTTAGTTTAATAATGTCCCAGGTCTAATTAAAACATAGTGTTTTTAAGAACTAATTGTTACAGAAAAGTGCTGTGTAACTAGATTAGTAATAACTAAGGATAGATGAATTCAATTTGCATACATTTCAGCCAAGAGAATATTTAGAATCATACCACAGAGGATTGCTTCGAGTTGAGTGGTTAATATCATTATCTCCTACCCTCATTTGAACAGTTTGGTTTACAATAATTGTGGAACATAATAAGTGGTTCCAGTTTTTCCTCTTAATGAGGTTTTAATACAATCTGATAGCATTTCACTTAATACTGGGTTGGTGATTATCAGCAACGTTGCTACTGTAAAGCATGAAAATGCATGCCAAGATATGCTGAGACAGAAAGCACTGAAGTGGCGGCTTTCACTTGTGGGAGAGGGTGATTTTTCACCCAAAGAAATTGTCTGACATTGTAAGTGTGCATCCACTAAGACTCCTGACACTGTATGCATTACCATGCTTCCTAACCATTCCTGTTCTGCTTTTAAAAGTGCCACAGCAGACAAATAATGTTTGCTGATGTTCCAAGTACAGAGCAATAGGCAGGATGCTGCTAAACATGCTATGCTGATAGCTGTTCCATGGGGTTTGCCTTGGTGGCCTGCTCAGCTCCTTTGAATTTAAGTTCACAAAGGCATAGCTTGTCACTGAGGCTTTATTTGCACTGGGCACACGTGGTCTGAGAGCTAAACTCACTTTGCAGTGACCATATAGCATCATGTGTGTAGGAGTGCCTGGAGTTCAGAAGAGGACGTCCTCACAAAAAACTCTCTACTGCTAGGCTATAAACAGTCTGGTCTAATCTCTCATTAATCTCATTTCTGCTCAAGACAGTTTAATGGGAAACCCAGGAGAGGATCCAGTTTGTGAAAGGAGCACCCATCACTTTCACCTTGAACAAAGAACCATAGCTAAGATCTGAAGGTCTATGGTGACAGAAAATCAGGGGGAAAGAGCAGATTCCAAGAGCTCTGCTCTGGTGACCACTGCACTCCTGTGAAAACAGAGCAAAAGGGCAGCTGGAAGATCAGTGTTGCTTCAGACTTCTTTTGATATTGTCTTGGATTAGCTCTGCTTCCCCTGTTGAAGTGTATGGAGTGAAGCGAGGTATGTGTCCAGGCTACATAGTTCAGCCTGAAGGAAGGAACCTGTTCCAGGTTCCAGAATTTTATGAACCTCCTTTGTCCACATTACATGTATATGGGTTTGACTTTTCTTCTGTCTTTCCAAGGGGGCAGAGCTGGTTCAGATTGTTCAAAAAGTCAGTTTTTGGAGCAGCCACTTGGCTTATCAGCTCGATGCTAGTGTTTTTATTGATATTGTCTTCCAGATGAAAGCTCAAGCTAGCAGGGAGTATGGAAGGTGGCTTCTCACATACACACAAAGCCTGGCTGGTTAATGAAAATGTATGGAATTCTTATCTACTCTGCTTTAGCAGGCATCATGATTTACACAGCCTGACAGCACTAGTGCAGCAAGTAAATGCATTAGTCATAGTGTCCATTTTTCTTGCAAATTTGTGACACAGATTTAATTATGGGAATGACCAGCAACTTACAAATCTAATTTTGGTAGGCTGAGCCAACTTTTATATTTTAATAACAATGGATTTTTTAGCAATGATTTCATTACTATTTAAAGAAATCCACCCATATGGAAATAACCAATTGGCTGAATTTATTTACTATATTTTACCTTAATGGATGTTGAATGGTTTTGGTTCATTTTGGGGTTTTTTTTAACTGTAGTTATTTCTAGAATAAATAAATATCTTTATATGGCTTAATTATTATTTCTAGGACAAACATAGTAAATGTTTTTCTAAAATCAGGCAAATGTTTGTATACCCCTTTGTACCCTCTTGATTGTGTCTTTGCAGTGTGAAAAGAAGCAGAACAGTCATCTAGGGTTCCGTTTTTTTACTGTGCTAGCTGTTTCCGAGAAAATCCTACCAGGGAGACTGTTAACAGGTGCTGATTCAGTCTGGTGTAATCTTGTAGCACAGCTGGTTTGTCATGTGCCACTGTGTGCCGAGAGGTGCTCTCCTCTTCCTCAGTGAAGCAGTGCAGTAGCATTGCTGGTCTGTGTTCCAGACTTTACTCGGGTCGTTCTCAAAGTCCTGAGCAAGTTCTCCCTTTTAATCAGCCACTTGGAAAGCCACCTCAGTCTTGAAAGTTTTTGCGTAAGTGGAAGGGGGTAGTAGATACCGGTAGCAGCAAGTCTTTGGACCAGATACGATGTACCTGGCAGGAAGAGTTTGGAATCTGTGGAATTCAAATAATCTTGGCAGCCACCTAATGCTACCTTACTGTAACTTCCTCTTATTGATGCCTTGTTCTCTTGTTATTTAACATCCTCATTTTGATTCTGGCAGCCTGGCCTGAAATTTCAATGTAAGTTTGATAAAGATCAGCTGTTTCCAGATCTGCTTTCACTCTTGTTATTCACACTGTGCTTGCAGTGTGTCTAGTGTTCTGATCAGATATTTATGTGTTTGACTTAGCTTGTACTGTTTTGGTAAGGACAAGGAAGAGTAACAAAGCTCACTATGATGGAGGGTTGTTAGTGCAGGTTGAAGAAAGGAAACGGAGGTGATTGTTTGGAGGGATGGATAAGGCTTGGATACCCATCCTGGGATGCCCTCACTCTCTCCAAAAGCCAAACTGACAATATGAAAAGCAGATGAAGAATTTTTCGCTAAATTAAAAAAAAATCTAATCTACTTGTCCGTGGGTCGTGGTGGACTTCTCTCAAGTCAAAAAGAGGAAAGCATAAAGATCAGAATCCATAGTCAGAAAGTCAAAAAGTAGTAGATGAAAGCTTGCTCTCAAGACATTAAAGAAAATCAGGCAGGGGGATAACTGGAAATGGAGAGTATTCTGACACCTACTGTGTGGTCTGTCTGGTGATGCAGTTGATTTGAAAAGACCAATGAAGGTGGTAGGGATTTCTGCAGCCAGCCAGTGCAGGCTGTCGGAAACTGTTAACTGTCAATCGTTTATAAATTGTGTGGGCCATAGACTGTCTTGGTGCTTTCTTAGTTTTAGCTTTTGCTATTGAGCATTTAATTAATCTCCCTTAGTCTTACGGGACTCAAGCAGTCAGTTCTTCGAAAAAAAGTCCTATTTAAAAGCAGCAATAAGAAGACCATTAAATGTATCTCTCTTTGTATTCTATTTGCAACCACAAAATGAGTAACTTAGGTCTTTTTAAAGATAAATGTATTTGGTTATTCTGCTTTTTTCATATGTGACAGCTAACAGATGATTTTTTTTTCTTGCACCTGTTTTGGTCATCAACCCCATCTAGTTCTTTTGCTTGGCCTGGTGGTTGCTTTGGAAATGGTTATGCTGAATACTCCTCTCTCTCATCAGGAGTGTTGGATTAACAAGCTCTCAGGGAGAACTGTAGCTGAAGATCTATGTGCAGTAGCATTTCTTAAGTTAGTAAAACAAGCAGCAAAAGTGGAAGCTGCTGGAGCATTCAGAGGCAGAATGAAGGGTGTTTGTTGCAAATTGGAAGGATAGTATGAGGGCAGCTTTATTTGTTGAGGCCAACTGTCCATTGTTAATTGCAAAGTAGCAGTGACGTTTCAGGAGTTAAAACTGACATGCAAAATACCTTAAATTTTATGATCTGGTGTGTTTCTTCTGATCATGTTATGCTGGGGAACTGGAAATGAGAGTGCCCTTGGACTGACTGTGACAGAGTAATCTCTCTTGTCACTGGAAATAGAATACCAGAAATTTTAAAAAAGCTTGGTTCCATTTTAAGTGGATGTTTGTGAATAAGAGAAGCAAAAGATCATGTATCTTTGGGTAGCTATCATTCAGAAAACATTTAGAGGAGGGAATGTACGCGTTTAATATCATGGCCAGGCAGTGAGTCAGATTAGTATGTAAAGCACATCTCCACTTTGTATCACACAGTTTTAGCATAAAATCAGTTTGTTTTCCAATATACCTTTGTAATCATCAGTCAAATCCATCATTTCCCTCTTTACTGTGAAAATGAAGGTTTATTGTAAAAAAAACATACTACTGTGGGTCTTCTGTTTTCTGCTTCTGTTTACTTTTTGTTAATGGTCAGAACTTGAAAAAGACCACAACTGCACTAGCACAGAACTTGTGTGCAGGTAATAACATTGAAAAGGTGCTGGTACGTGTTTGTGATGTTTCCTGGTCTTCTGTTGTGCCATGTTTTCCTGTCTCTCTACTCCAAAACAAAGTAAAACTAATGGGAAGAAGTGAAAGGTCCCATCCTGAGGCACTTTGACAGACTTGAGGAAGTGGGTCAGTGCAAACTCCGTTAGGTTCAGCAAGTCAAGGAGCAAAGTCCTACGTCTGGGTCATGCCAGTCCCAGGCACAATTACAAGCTGAGTGCAGAATGGGGTAAGAGGAGCTCTGAAGAGAAAGACTTAGGGGTGTTGATTGAGGAGAAGCTCAATGTAACCCAGCAGTGTGCTCCTGCAACCCGGAAGGCCAACTGTATCCTAGGGTGTAACAAGAGAAACATGACCAACAGAGAAAGAGAGGTAATTCTCCCCCTCTGCTCTGCTCTTGTGAGACCCCACCTCAAATACTGCCTCCAGTTCTGGTGTTCCCAACAAAAGAAGGGCATGGAACTGCTGGAGCAAGTCCACAGGCCACAAAGATGATCCAAGGTCTGGAGCACCTTTGCAGGCTGAGGGAGCTGGAATTGTTCAGTCTAGACAAAAGACTCTGGTGGAAACCATATAGCTGCTTTCTGATACTTAAAGGGAACCTCCAGGAAGGCCAGAAAGGCTTTTCACGCAGGGATCTGGTGATAGGACAAGGGGAGCGGTTTTAAACTGAAGGAGGGTAGATTTAAACTAGATCTTTGGAAGAAGTTCTGAAGTACAAGGGTGGAGACACTCTGGAATCGATTGCTTGGAGAGGTTGTGGCTGCCCCCTCCATGGAGGTGGTCAAGACCAGGTTGAATTAGTCCTTCGGCAGCCAAGTCTGGTTGAGAAGTGTCCCTGGCTGTGGCAGAGAGGTTGGAGTAGATGATTTCTGAGGTCTCTTCCAAGCCGAGCCATTTTGCACGTCTGAGACAGATCACTGGTTTGGTTGGAAAATAAGATGGAGATTCCTGACTTCTAGTTAGATCACTTCATTTTGTATCGTGGAGTGACGTACTGTCACTTACTTGAAATTAGTTTTTGGAAAGGGTTGTGTTGGAAAGCAGCAGTTTTTGTTCTGACATATTTGGAGGGATATTTGCACACTGTGTTTGAAAAGGTGGAAAATAACACTACAAAAGTTCCAACGCTTTATTTGTAAAACAGGAGATACAAAACTCTTGCAAATAATCACTTGGGTCTGTGGTAACCAAATGTTTTCGTTTATAGGTTCTTCACATTAAGTGGGTTGGTGTATGAAGGAGAAATTGAGAAGACCAGTACTATGAAAGACAATCTGAGTTTTATTTGCCCTCTCTGTAGTATCTTTTAATACTAGAAGAAGCAAAACTGCAATCCTTTAGGGCTGTGATTGTACACAACATGTAGTCATTTGGCCTGATTTAAGGGTAAATGTTCCCTGTAGAAAGATTTTGAATTGCACAAAATATGTAATTTTCTCCATCCCTTTTAAAAATTCATCAAAAGGAAATGAAAATGTTTTTAGTTAATGTTCTGCTGTTAATGTTCTCCCCCAGAGTTTGAGGTTCAGATTGAAGTGAAGCAATGGTCTTTCTCTGTGCTGCAACTTGAGAAAAGGGTGTGCTGGTGTGAAGGGGAGGAGAGGGAAAGAGTCTCTTCATTTGGAGTCTGAACCTCTGTCATCACTGTGTTTAGTACCTTGCTCTAGTGCTGCTACAAGGAGTCATCATTTCATCTGGTATCTGTTATATAATGCAGTCTGGAGTGCCAGGTAGTCACCTAAATAGATGCACGAATCCATAATGGATCATGGAGCTCCTTCTTCCTCCTGTGTTAATCTAACGTGGACTCAGCAGCTAGTATGAATTGGATTTGAGAGAGCCACGTGTGTGTTCTGTGACATCCGTTCATGAACAGCAGAACCAGTGCAGTATTATGCTATGCAAACCTTTTATCTTACGTTGACTCTCTAGGGGACAAAAATATCCCCAGCACATGAATTAATTAAGCTTCTTGCTTTTCTTTCCCACCTAGAAGACATGAATGAATTTGGGTGTGGTTTTCACTGTGGTTCTTCTCTATCTGACCCAGTGGTGCCTGTTCAAAACTCAGCAGTCCGTGAACCAGCAGGCTCCAGTTTCTCGGGGTAAACACATGAGGGTCATGATTATTACTCTCTGTCGAGAGGCTGGAAGCCGTTCCTCCTGCCGTCGAGGTGACAAATACTGCCTTAATGAAAGTACCAGAGGTTAGGTCAAAAGCTTTTGCAAAGTCTTTAGCTCAGCTATCAGGGAAGGCATAGTGGTTATAAAATTGGACAGCAGCAGTTCATGATTTGTTTTTGAGTGGCTGAGAGATTCCCTTGATTATTACCTTTCCTTAGCTTCTTTTAAACTATGCGAACAGCCCTCGGCTTTTATCCTTAATGGCAATGGATTTGGAAAAAGCAGCTTTTGTGGAGCAGGGGAGAAGTACTTTAATTACTGCTCTGTTATGACTTGGCTTCTTTTAACACTCAGTGAAACTGGTGTTTCATTTTGACTTTATGTAAAAAAGAAAAAAACCCCAAAGAACCAGCCCCCCCACAAATGACCACAACAAAACCCAAACAATCTCAAAGATAATTCCTTCATCTGCCTTGAGGTGCAGGCTTGCCCTTACAGTTTGTCACCTTTCTGACATGACACATGAGCAACTGCAGCTCCTCTTTCATTCTCATTCTCCACTCATCTACCCTTGGTTACTTTCCTGTAATAACAAGTAAATTTTTTCTTGCTACTACTTTTAAAAAAGATTATGTCCCAAAATTCCTTCTCTAAAATACTTTCTGAAGGCACCTTCTTGGTCATTTCCAGTCTGAGGGCTTGTTGCAAGAATCATTCTATGATGTTCTTTCCCTGTTAGCTGGTGGAAGATCAGACTTGGATGATGGTTTGACTTTACCTGTGAAAACCCTGGTGTATTGTGCAAAGCACGTGTGAGGTCTGATAGGGCAGAACATCTGAAAGTGTGCTATTTTTCAATTACCGGTGCAAATACTTTCTCTAAACGTGGTAACCGCTCCACGGCAATATGTAACATTTTCTATTTAATATATGAGGACAGGATATTGTTTCTAGATTTATAAACCATTACTTCATACAATCTTTTAGTTTTCAACCAGATGAAATGGTTGAAATCTTAGGATGCACCAAGAGAAGTGTGGCCAGCAGATGAAGAACAATGTCTCTCCCCCTGTGCTCTCCTTTTGTGAAACCCCACCTGTGTCCAGTTAGATGACCCCAACACAGAGAAGGACATAGAACTGTTGGAGTGAGTCCAGAGGAGGCCACAAAGATGATCCAAGGGCTGGAGCACCTTCGCAGGCTACGAGGGAGCTGGAGTTGTTCAGCCTAGAGAAAAGAGACTCTGGGGGGGACCTTATAGCTGCTTTCCAGTACCTGAAGGGAACCTGCAGGAGGACTGGAGAGGGGCTTTTCACAGGGGTATCTAGCAATAGGACAAGGGGAAATAGTTTTAAATTGAAGGAGAGTAAGTTTAGACTAGAGTTTTGAAAGACGTTTGAAGACACTCAGGAACTGATTGCTTGGTGTGACTGCTTCCTCCGGGGAAGCCTTCAAGGCTAGGTTGGATGAGGCCTTGAGTCTACATGAGAGGCATTGTTGCTCGTGGCAGGGAGGCTGGAGAGGATGGCCTCTAAGATCCCTTCCAAGCTAAGCCTTTCTATGGTTCTATACCTTGGAAGCTCAACACGGGATAACTTTTAGCTCCTAGTGCTTAACTCGTCAGAGTCCAGGAGCAACTTGACGGGGAGCAACTTTTTTGTCTGACATAAATGCACTATCTGGAAGCTGCATGTGTTTCAGCCCCTCTGCGTCCCCTTTATTGCTGTGCACTGTGGTATGATACAGGTACTGGCATTGATGCCCACCTGACTGGAAAAGTCATCCTAGTGTCTTCCTTCTGCTGCGTTTGAGACATGCTAACGGCCTGAAAATGCACACCTTGTCACGCCTCGTTGCGTAATTGCGGTCTAGCTTCTTTCTCACATTTTTTACTAGTGGATGGAAAGTGAATGTTAACTGTTTGAAGGAAAAACATATTACATGGAATTAGATAACATGAAGAATGTGAAAGCCAGGGTTTTTTGTAAAAACCCAAACATTTTAATAAAATGGAATGTCAGATAACGTGTCTTTTAAGAAATGATCAAAAAACACATGCAAAGTTTCCACTCCTTTTTAAAGTAAAATAATTATCCACCATCATATGATTTTTTTGTGTTAGATGGACAGCACAGAGATGAAAGAAAATTTTATAGATAATATTGCACTTCATGGCTGACTGAAGCAGGTGTTAGAAATGCAGATCAAGTATACTGACTAAAGACTATATAAATTTGAAGTGAAAATGCCACTGGTCTGCTTGCAATGCCGTGCACATGTGAAGTTTCAGATAGTTAAATTATTGATTTTATTGTGTGAGAGTGCAGCAGTTAGAGAGAAGGTTCTTTTGCATTTATGATGGGGTTTTACCCCCTGTGATCTTTCTGACATACTTGATGAGCAGGTAACAGAAAGATTTGCTTTGATGTCTAAGTTTTGCTGTGGAAAAAGAGTGCAGAATGTGTCACTGGGTGTATAGTTTTAGGTTTGCCAGTGGGGTGTTTCACAGAAACAGGCAGTGCAAAGTCACAGTTCTAGATAAATACAACTGTAAATGAATGAGACAGTGTCAGTGTAGCTCTACAAAGGTACAGCTTCTGGACAGTTTGTAGTTGCTCCTTCAGCCCACTCCCTAAAGGTAGTGTTCGTTTGCAAGTCGTTCTTTTCCGGACTTTACAGTCTTTGTGTGGATGTTATACTTCATGGTACACAGGTGTCTTACTAGTGTGGGTGGTATGAAGCTAGTTAGGGTTTTGGTAAGAGGGCACTGGGAGATGGTTAGAGTGTATTCTTCCGTCCACTCAGTTACTTGCTAATAAACTGTACTAGCCTGTGAATTTAATTTTGTTGTGACTTACCAGGTGCCTGGAGCTAGTATTCAATCTGTAGCAGCTCTAATTCTCAGATAAATTAGAACTGGAAGTGGATTGGAAGACAGAACCTCTTAAAGAAAGCAAGGAGCAGCACTAAGGTCCTTACTGTGTATGAGGTACAGTTAATTTTCTTCTCACTTGGAACTGTTGAAAGAAGAGGGTGGTAGGTTCCTCTCAGACATGTAGCTAGCAGGGGAGACAACAACAGGGATGTGGCACTGTCCTCTATCACCTGGATTGACTGCAAGGCGGAGAAAACCTTTGAAAGATTTTTTTTTCCTATTAAGCAGCCCTTGGATCTGCTAGTTCTAAAATTACATTGCCGTGAACAAACTGGGGTTCTTTTTAGAAAAATAGACAGTACCGGTTTGTTGAGCAGCTTATGGGGTGTGGTATTTGCACTGGCAGCACTTCTGCTCTGATCGGCAAAGCTAGTCTGTAAATGTCCTGTAACAAGTCGAACAGATACTACAGTGTTTGTTCAGTGCTTCCTTGGAGATAGGCAGCATGCAGCTGGCAAGCCAGTCATTTGAAACTTGAAAAGGTTTTAAGAACTTGTGTTTTGCATCTGTCTACATTTATTTTTTCCATAAAAAGAACAAACGTATGTTCCATTGTGTTCCTTGTACCTCTACCCATGGGCACTTAGGCTTAGCTCTGTTTTGCTTTTCTTTCTGATAGCTGATGCTTAGAGATACACATTTTTATTCTTCAGTGGTGGTCATTGTATCTTTCCTTGTCTTACAGAATACAGTTCCCTACAGCAGGTACAAAACCATATAAAGGCCCCAGAAAGACCGCTCTGCGTTCATCGTACAGATAATGCACTGTAACTGAGTAGTTAGCAAAGTAACAGCGTAAATTGTACTCGAGCTTTAACTTGTGTATAGCATTGCAGTCAGAGTTGTCTGGTCACTGACTTTGAGAAACAGCCTCTTATCAGTTTTCCTGATCTTGCAGCAGAGCTAAAGAGTACACATAGTTCATTTTATAGACCGTATTGTCCACAACAGAGCTGTTACGTGAGTGTATGTGTAAAATTTATTACTATAGCTTTCCATATACTTTGTAGGTAGTTAAACTATAACCTGAGAGCACCACTGAAACAAACACAAACAGTTTGCAAAATATAAAATCTAGATTAAGTCTAATATTTACAGAGTACTGCCTTATTGCATAGGCACTCGGTTAATAAAAGAACAACTCTGTTTTGCTGTACTTTTTCTTTTTTCCTTTGTTCCCCCCCAATTCCAGTGTGGGCTTCCCAGCAAAGCTGACCCATCTGCCCTTTTGTCTTCCAGTTTCACAATGGGAATGTATTTGAGTCTGAGAACTAGAACAGGATTTCATCATTACTGTCTCCATTTGCTTATCCTGAAGCAGAGTTAGTGGGATGGTGATCCCTACCCCATTCACAAAGATTCACCATCCCAAAGATGTTTGGAAAAATACATTATCAGATTCATACTACATTATGCTGAGGCATAATTATTGCACCATAAATTTGCAAAGCATTATTCTAGCCCCTTTTTGTTTTTCAATCTGATTTCTCTTAACTCTTGGATTAAAATTGTTGGGCTTGTATTGACAACACCTTGAGCCAGCATTATCAAATCATATACAGAATATATGTATAATTTGTAATATATGGAAGGAGGTATAATTTATTTACTAGTGGAATTATTTTAAAAACTCTTAAGCATCTTCTGCAGCCTCTTCTGGATAATTATTGTGATTTCTTTCAGGGGTGGGAAAGGCAATCACTGATAGAAAAAACATGGTGATCTTATAAGTCTGTTTCAGAAAGCTGTTCAAGCACTCCAGGTTAGTCTGATATGGATTAAGACTTCTTGGTGTGTGTTTTGCCACATTGGTAATTTCTGTCTCTAGGCTGTCCAGTTTTTGGTTATGTGTTTGGTGCATAGTCTCCTTGAAGACCTGTCAGAATAAAGAGGATATTCGTGCTCTTTGGAGAACTAGCAAGAGGAAGACTTTTAGTTAGCAGTTGTCAGATTTTAGTTGAGTACTAATATGTGCAAGCAGATTACAAAGAGATTTCTGATGGAGAAAGGTTTTGGGACAGGAGAACCTTGCAGAATGGGAGGTCTAAATTAAGATGGTATATTGGAGAAGCATAAGTGAGAGAGAATGGGCAGATCTTTGGGGAGTGCTTGGACTGTTCTTGCTTTAGTGCAGGAGGAAGAAGAGCAATTCAGGCTGTCAGGCTGGGCTGGAGTTACCATGACGCAGCTCTGTTTCAGGAGGATGCACATGCCACAACTGTCCTGCATGTTCCCTCTGTGTGACTGCCCAGCGTCGTCTGCCTGTCCATCATTCTCACTCCCCTGTTTTCTTCTTGTCAAAGAATCTTTTGAGAGCCAGTGTTAATGTGTTTAAGCAGAGATGGGTACACAGCTCTTATGGGTGTTAACATCAAGAAAAAGCCACTATAAGGATAAACTTCTGAATTAGGTTTTCCAGGCCAATTCTGTTACAAATATCTCAATAGAAAAATAAGAGGTTTATGAAATTACACAATCAAATTCTTGATCTGAACTCAGAGTTTAGTTTCCATGGATAATCAAGCAGTGTTCTTGTAGAGCCTTTGGCTGCTATCCTCCAGGTTTTACTGGAAATGTCTTCAGCCACAATGAAGAGCTAATCAGCAGGACTAATGAGGAAGTTGATGAGGTCTTTTACAGGCAGCTGACAGCAGCCTCACAGCTGCAGGCCCTGGTTCTCGTGGGGGATTTTTACTACCCAGATATTTGCTGAAAGACCCACTCAGCCAGCCACCCACAGTCCAGGAGGTTCCTCCAGTGCATTAGTGACAATTTCCTGATGCAAATGGTGCAGGAGCCCACTAGGAGAGGAGCACTGCTGGATCTTGTACTCACCAACAGGGAGGGTCTGTCTGAAGCAGTGAAGGTTGAGGGCAGCCTTGGTTGCAGTGAGCATGAGATGGTTCAGGATCTCATGTGGTAGGAACAGAATAGCTACCAGAACCACAACCCTGGACTTCAAGAGGGCCAACTTTGGCCTTTTCGAGCAATTGCTAGGGGACATCCCATGGGACAGGGTACTGGCAGGTAAAGGGGCCCACGATAGCTGGTTAACATTCAAAGAGCACTTCTTTCAAGCACAACACAAGAGCATTCCAACAGGAAAGAAGTCGAGGAAGGGAGCCAGAAGACCTGCATGGTTAAACAGGGAGCTGCTGGGCAAACTGAAGAAGAAAAGCCTTCTTCTTCAAGAAAGGTAATGGAAGGAGGGGGTGGCCACTTGGGTTGATTATAAGGCTCTAGTCAGAGANTAAGGGAGATGGCGGAAGTCATTGCTAGGCCACTCTCCATCATCTTTTCTAAGCCATTGGGATCAGGAGAGGTGCCTAGGCACTGGGGGACAGCAAATGTTTGCTCCAGGCTTTAAAAAGGGAAAAAAGGAGGGCCCAGGCAACTATAGACCGGTTAGCCTCACTTCCATCCCAGGAAAGGTGATGGAACAATTTGTACTAGAGGCTGTTTCCGGGCACATCAAGGACAGGAGGGTCATTAGGGACAGTCAGCATGGCTTCACAAAGGGAAAGCCATGCTTGACCAACCTGATAGCCTTTGATGAGGGCATAACCAGGTGGATAGACGATGGCAGGGTGGTGAATGTGGTCTATCTTGGCTTCAGTAAGGCATTTGATTCAGTCTCTCGCAACATCCTCGCAGCCAAACTGTAAATGACTAGGTAGTGAGGTGGATGTTGAACTGGCTGCAGGATAGAAGCCAGAGAGTAGTGGTCAATGGGACAGAGTCTAGTTGGAGGTCTACATCTAGTGGAGTGCCCCAGGGGTTGGTATTAGGACCAGTAGTAGTCAATCTATTCATTAATGACTTGGATGACGGATTGGAGTGCACTGTCAGCAACTTTGTTAATGACACAAAGCTGGGAAGAGTAGCCCACACCCCAGCAGACTGTGCTGCCATTCAGCGGGACCTGAGCAGGCTGGAGAGCTGGGCAGAGAGGAATGTAATGAAGTATAACCTGGGTAGGTGTAGAGTCTTGCATCTGGGTGAGAACAACCCCAGGTACCAGTATAGGCTGGGGACTGACCTGTTGGAGAGCAGTGTAGGAGAGAGGGACCTGGGGGTCCTGGTGGAGAGTAAGATGACCAAGAGCCAGCAGTGTGCTCTTGTGGCCAAGAGGGCCAACAGCATCCTGGGGTGGATTAGAAGAGGGGTGGTTAGCAGATCAAGAGAGGTTCTTCTCCCCCTCTACTCTGCCCTGGTGAGACCACATGTGGAGTATTGTGTCTTATTTCTGGGCTCCTCAGTTCAAGAGGGATGTGGGGCTGCTGGCAGGAGTCCATCATAGGGCAACAAAGATGATGAAGGAGGTGGAGCACCTCCCTTACGAGGAGAGGCTGAGGGAGCTGAGGAGACTGAGGGGTGACCTGATTAATATCTATAAATGTGTGAAGGGTGGGTGTCAGGAGGATGGAGCCAGGCTCTTCTCAATGTCATCTAGTGATAGGATGAGGGGCAATGGCATAGGAGGTTCCACATAAATATCAGAAGGAAGGTCTTCCCAGTGAGGGTGCCAGAGCACTGGAACAGGTTGCCCAGGGGAGTTGTGGAGTCTCCTTCACCAGAGACATTTGAGACCCGCCTGGATGTGTTCCTGTATGACTTGGTCTAGGTGATCCTGCTGTGTCAGGGGGATTGGACTAGGTGGTCTTTCGAGGTCCCTTCCAATCCCTAATGATTCTACAATTCTGTGAATCAATGATTATGGTGCTGAGGCTTGCTATGTGCAAGAATCAAAGAATGTGAAGAATCTTAACAAAGTTTCTTTCTAAACACCTGTACATTCATTTTCTGAATTATTATTTCAGTGGAGATTTGTCCAAGTAAAGAAATTTTTTGAGGTATTTTCCTGGGTTTCTGAGTACTGCATTAACTTCTCTAGTGCCTGAGCTTTGTAATGGACCGTCAGTTCTTCCGCCACTTGGAGACTGTGATGCGCTTTCGGTTGTGCATGCCTCGCATAGTGAAGGGGCACTCTGGCTGGATTAAAAAAACAGGGACTGAAAGGTTTTTAATGCTGGTTTTTTTCCGGAAAATTACATTGTAAGGGGTAGGGCTTGATTATGAAAGGAATGCTTTTTTTTGCCAATTGTTTTGAGCTTCAACTGAACTTAAGTTCCATTGCAGAGCAGAAGTGTTGCTGTGAATTTCAACACAAATACACTTAGTACAGCATAACTGGGTCCACACCTGGAGTTACCTCAGATTAAGTATTGCACAAGACCCTGAAATTGGTGTGTTACACAGATGCCACAGTGTCTGAGACGAGGGCGTGTTCTCATGTGCTTGCCATTGGCATGTGCAGAAGGGGGTTTTTGCACCGCCACTCCATAACTGCGCACATAGCCGACTGTTTTACATGCGGAGCGCGAGTGTAAATATTTGAGTCGAGCACACAGCTTTTTCTGCTGAGACCATAATCTCATACAGCGTCCGTGCTTACAGTAGCACCCTGCACAGACAACACTCCTCTCAGGAGCTGGGTTGCTGACTTCCCATTCCATTTTATAATGTGTGGAACAGCACTATACGCACATGAGTAATAGTGGTGGGGAGAGAAAAAACCCTTTTCAGTGTAGTTCTTATGAGAGTATTTTTTTTCAGATCCTAGTGGGGTTTTTTTTAGTAGAAACACTCAGAGGTTTTATTGTGTAAATTACAGAAGAATCATTCCTGAATCCTTAAAATAGAGCCATTCTTTTCCTCTGCATCATAATAAATGTAGCAATTGTGTGTGTATACTAGAATAGATCATATTGAACATCCCCTGAGCTCCGTTTGCAGACAAGTCCTATCTCTACCATGACAAAATTCCCATAAGAGTTTAAATTATTAATGCCCTGGAATCTGCAGGGTTCAGCAGATATGTTCAGCGTTATTGATGGCAAACTTTATTCCTTTATTCTGAAGACATATAATGAAATAGGGAGTCCCTCAAATAACTGCATTTTGTGTTTAGGCTAATTTTGTAGAGGCCAGTGGGCTTTGCCTTAATGGGTGTAAATACAGTTTTTCTCCTTCGCAGCAGATTGTGTGGTAGATGGGAATCAGACTGATTTGGCACTAATTTATGAATCCTTCTAGCACTCTCTGTGTGTTGCACCCTGTGCGGGCAAGATGCTCTAATTACACTTGCTCGATGTAATGAGCGCTTTTAATGACAATTACTGATTGTGGTTACCAATGTTTAGGGACCGTTTTTTTCTAGCTTAAGATGATGTATTGACTTACACAAGAGGAGACTTTTATTTTCACCTTATGCAATATATCTTCTTCTTCCCACCAGCCTTAACAACTGATAAGCTGACTGGTGAAGCTGCTCAAGTGTAGTGACAGAGAAGTAGTGTTCAGTTACTTTAACTTCAGGGGATGGGTGGTATGAAATAGAAAAATTCTGAATTTTTTAATTGTTACAATGTAATATTTTTTAAAATTTCAATTTTATAAAATTTTAGTAATTTTTATTTTATATCTAGTTCTTTTTCACCCTTTTCTGGTTCTGAATCAATCTGCACATTCACATGTTCATTTTTGTAGCAATTTGCTATTTGAATGAATGTTACACAAGTTGCAGTTGTTCTATAGAACAAAATAAAGTGCTACTTCACGCAGAGTATGTCACTCTTTTACAAGAGCTTAATTTTCTCTTCATGTACTGGTATAAATGACATTTTAATACAAGACCCCTGATTTTAAATAGGAGTAGGTTTAATCATTCCTCCAGTCCCAGACCACAAAGTTGCATTGCATAAGGGCTGCTCTGTTGTTTTTCAGGTGAGGCTGTAAGTGTTTTTCTCCTGGGTGTTGCCTTTAAACATCAATGGATTTGGCAGCTTCCAGTTTACTGGTCACTTGAGAAAGTGGGGTATCGATCAGTTTAACACTTGTGAGAAGGAGACAGTTTGAAAGATGATGTTTTCCCTCATTTTCATGTATTAGGTTTTTTTTTATGAGGGTGGGGAAGTGGTGGTTGTGATTTAAAGGTGTCTTTCTTTGCTTTGGTTCCTGCTGCTGGCAGTCTTGTGTTGGTAGGGGAAGTCAAGCCTTTTTGTAATTCCCAGGAATAAAAAGAACAGAACACAAGAATTGCTGTTGTCCTCAACAGCCCTTATAGCTGTTCATTCCCATCACTTTGCTGTCCTAACAAAACAAGCAGCAGGACTGGGCTGGAAGGCAGACATAGTCTGAGTATTTAGATAACCCTTTCTGTTGTTTATCGTGGTTTTCTTGTGCTTTCTTCTGCTTCAAATCTGTTTTAAAACTGTGGCAGTAATCTGTTTTATCATAACTGTCTTAAATGAGAAGATCACAGAACTGTCAGAGTTGGAAGGGACCTCAAGAGAGGGTCAAGTCCAACTACCCCACCAAAGCAGGGCTGCCCAAAGCACATTGCACAGTGCTGCTTCTAGGCAGGGTTTGAGTATCTCCACAGCCTCTCTGGACAGCCTGTGTCGGGCCTTTGGAACTTGCACTGGAAAGAAGTTTTTCCTTATTTCTAAATGAAACTTCTTGTATTCCAGCTTGTGCCCAGTGCCCCTTGTCCTGTCCCTGGGCACAACTGGAAACAGTCTGGCACCATCCTCCCTGCAGCCTCCCTGCAGATATTTATAGGTGTGGGTCAGCTCTCCTCGCAAGTCTTCTTTCTCCAGGCTAACCAGTCCCAGCTCTCTCAACCATTCATCATCTTCATTGCCCTCCACTGGACTTTCTCCAGTAGTTCCCTGCCTCTCTTGAACTGGGGAGCCCGGAGCTGGACACAGCATTCCAGATGTGGCCTCACCAGGGCAGAGCGGAGTGGGAGAGGGTGACTTCTCTAGACCAAGTGGCCATGCACTTAATGCACCCCAGAATGCCATTTGCCTTCTTGGCAACAAGGGCACACTCTGGGCTCATGGCCAGCTTGCCATTGGCCAGGACTCCAATGTTTTTCTTTTCAAGGCTACTCTCAGATAGGTTACCCTTAACCTGTTCTGATGCTTGGGATTGTTCTTCCCCAGGGTAGGACCTTAAACTCCTTCCTTTTGAACCTCAGGCTTAGCTACCCCCGGGTGTAGGCTGTGATTAGTTTTGGTTTTGAGTGGAAGACTTCTCAGTTGCGTGTTAAGTTGTACACAATCATCTTGAGTAGGCAAATCGGTGAATTGGTCAGGGATTGGAACAGGCTGCTCAGGAAGGTGGTGGAGTTGCCATCCCTGGAGGTGTTCAAACAACATGTAAGTGTGGCTCTAGGGAACAAGGTTCAGTGGACATGGTGTGATTGGGTTGATGCTTGGACTGGATGATCTTCCAGTCTTTGGTTGGTCTCTTCCAATCTTAATAATTCTGTGATTCTCTTCATGATCATCCCTAATGCACAGTCAAGCATGTCACAAGCATTATGGAACCAGTGGGAGAATTGTGTATGACAACATAATATTTGGGACAAAGTTTATTTCTGCAGATTACATACTCGAACCATTTTGTATTGCCTAACAGAAGCTTTTCATCTTAAGAAGAACTGAAAATATGCCTGAAGAGGGAAAACTGAGTGTGCAGAGCGTGCAGGGGTTTGCTCTGTGACCAGAGAGAAACACTTTGAATGAGGCCTCAAGTGGAGTTAGCAAACTTACCTGCTGGAAATGTCATCTTGGATGTCTTTTCTAGAGAGCTGTCAAAACATTTCAGTGCAGCTTTAGCCACATGGTTACAATTTGTAACTGTTTTTAAACATTGTATTTCAATCTGTCTAGCAAAGAAACAGTAGGCTTTTAATGCCACAGAAATAAGTTGTTGAGGAGGTTTGAGATTAAATCCTCTGCTTGTCGGTGTAACTAACTACAGACAGTCATGTCAGAGAGTGTTGATAGTACCTGCCACAGTAAAGTCTTTTGTGGAGTCCTGCAGGACACTTGAGTGATGCAAGTTTTATGTTGTACAGCCCTGAGCAACAATGAAATGCCTGGGAGAGGGGTATTTTGTGAGAACCTTTGGAAAGAGTTTCTGTAGCAAGTCAAACCAGACTCATTTTGCCATTAATTCAGGGTCACTAGAACTGCACTGATCTCAGTAGGATGTTTAGGTGAATAGAACACAGAAGTGGAAAAAAACATCACGTGGGTTAAAAAAAGAAGTCATTAGAAAAGACATGTGATTTGGAAGTTAATCTTGTTTGGGAAAAAAGGAGGCGGGGGGGACAGGAAGATGGATTCTAAAGTGACATCTCAGCTGTTCCCAGCTTGTTGCTGATGCCTGGTGATACTGAAGACACTAAAATTTACTTGCTTTGCTGCTTTGGTAAAGCAAATAATGTGCTTCAAATGCTGCACTCATGTGGGGATTATATTGCATGTTTCAAATAAGGGATATCTTTTCCTGAATGTGCTTACTGGTTCACTTCAAGTTACCCTGGTTGTAGGGTTCTTTTGGTAGATAGAGGCAGGGTGCTGAGACTGACAAATGTTCCTGGCCAGCCACTATCCGGGTTTATTTTGAAGCCAGTTTTTTTTCTTCTTACAGCATCTTCTAAAGAGAAGTGTGATCCAGCAAAATGGGATTATATTTGACTTGTGTTTATTTTTCTTTAACCTGTGGTGAGGTTCCTCACTGGCTTCTATGGTGACAAAGCCAGTTTGAGGTGTCATCTCTCCTTTCTGCTTCTCTTATTTGGCAAAAAAGGTGCCAACAACATTGGTTTCTTGGGCTGTGTTTTAGATTAGTACAGTGAAATGAGCTGATTTTATAAACAAAACCTGGAGTTTATTTCCTTGGGGCATGCCTGTGATCCATTTTATAAGTGGTCTCATATGTATGCCTGAAGACGTTAACTGTGGCCAAAGGAGAGGAAGTGAAGGATAGCAAGTGATGAATAAGCTTTGCTAGATGAGACTGAAGCTGTGCCTTGTGTAAATGAAGAAGGCAGAACTGTGCCCTGATGAAAATGAATGCAAAAGACTTGCTCTTGTGTGAAAGTACAAGGTGCCTTCAATGTTCTGCTACAGAACAGAAGGGTCAGAAGAAGATGCTTTTTTCATAGAATCATAGAATTATTAGGGATTGGAGGGGACCTCGAAAGATCATCTGACACAGCAGGATCAGCTAGACCAAGTCACACAAGAACACATCCAGGTGGTTTTTAAAGTTCTCCAGTGAAGGAGACTCCACAACCTCCCTGGGCAGTTTTTGGTACAGCATTTTGAAGTTTTTCTTGTTAATTATTGAAGTGCTTAGAGCTATCACCCTGAGAAAACAACTGAACTTCCTATCTTTCTCTGTGTCTTACAGCTACCTGGAAGGAGGTTGTAGTGAGCTGGGGTCAGTCTCTTTTCCCAAGTAATCACTTACAGGACAACAGGAAACAGCCTCAGGTTGTGCCAGGGGAGGTGTAGGCTGGGAATTAGAAAAGATTGCTTCACCAAAAGGGCTATCAAGCATTGGAACAGGCTGCCTAGGGAAGTGGTTGAGTTGCTAACCCTGGAGGTATTAAAAAGATGTGGAGATACTTAGGGACAAGGTTTAGTGGTGGACATGGCAGGATTAGGTTGGACTCGATGGTCCTAAAGGTCTTTTCCTGCCAAAATGATTCTATGACACTTCATAGAATCATAGAATCACTAC
>VXBP01004180.1:0-37866 GCA_013400115.1 Rhinopomastus cyanomelas
GAGGTCCTTTCCAGCCATGACGATTCTATGATTCCTGTTTAGAGCTAACGATTTACGGCAATGAGGAGAGGAAAACAAGTTCATATGTACAGTAGTATCTCTGTTCACCCAGTGCTGAGCCAGCACTTCTTCAGAGATGCCACCTTCATGAAAAAACATGGTTCTAATTCCCCACTCTTCCCATGGGCTGCTAATACTTTTGCCATGCTCAGAGTGGTGAGGTTTGCACCATCACCATCCCACGACAGGAATATACCACCTGGGACACACATACTGGCTCCATGCCTCTGGGTCATGATATAGCCATCCCCAAGAAGATGTCAAAAACACTGATACCTTCATTGTTTTTGTTTTAAATGCTGGTAAGAATGCCTCACTCTTTAACACCACTAGGTCAGGTTTTCTACCACTGTCATTTTGCTTCTTCCATCAGTTCTTCTACAGTCTTTGATTTCTAGTTTATCCAGGTTGATAAATGCTCCTCAGTCCCATTTTATACTATCTGTTCCTCGATCTCTATGGTTCTATGATTCTATGATCAACAACTTCAACCGCAGCAAGCACACTGGGTTTAACAGGGTTTAATGCTGTCACAAAGCACTCCTGGCTGCTCTACATTCCTGTCCCTCATCACTAGTTGCCTAATCTCTCCAGAACAACAAATGGAACACTTGCATCCATTTCCAGATCATCGAAGGAAATAATAGAATGGTTTGGATTGCATAGCATCAGCCTCACCCACCAGATCCTTTGGGAAACCTATGGAAATGCTTGGAGTTACTGACAAACTTCCAATCTAGTATTTGTCAAAGACTAATAGGGCAAATGCTGTATGGAAAATCCAGGGGCGAGATTCTCCAAAACAGGTTAAATCTGGTGGAACTGCACCTCTATTTGCCAGCAAGAAAGGGGCAGTGAGGCAACTTCCACTTGCCGCAGAGATAGATGCACTGCAAAGCTCCTGCACCCCCTGTATTAGATACATCAGTCTGTCAAACAGTCCGCAAATCAGGTTTCCATTTTCAAAAATACTGCGAAACACAAGAAGCAACCACCAGCCAGACTGTGTCAATGCCTGATGCTGTTGGATGTCACCTCTCACTCCTTCTTCCAGCAGAGCTGCTGCTGGATGTCCTCCATAACCTCTGTCAGTCTACGCCAGCCTGGTTGTCTGAACTGGTAACTAAGTAAGTGTCACATGGACATTTTGCTGGGAAAACCAGCAATGCCTGGGAGAGACAGAAAGAGCTTCTTTCATCTCTTGTCACTCCTTCACTTTCTGAAGGCTGATGATCTGTATGGATCTCATGTCAACAGCATCTCCTTAGGGCTGATGAGTTAGGTCACTTGGCTTTAAAGCCACCAGCATCTGAGTAACAGATACTGCTATTACCAGACCATCCCTTTTGCCTTCTTTATACTTCTAAAATAAATCATGAGTGGTTCAAACATTTTGGGCTTGTAATTCTCCCTACAACATGCTGGTAGTGTCACCTGGGTTGAAACAGAGCAATTCTGCTCCTCCATCCTCTTTACCAGGCACCTGACACAGGTTCAGGAACAATTAAACACTGTCTTTTCTCCATCAGTCATAGTGCGTTGATTAATGCCAGCGGTGTTGATATAGCTGTGATGGTTTAAGGATGTATTAATTAATTAACCTTGTCTGCTGATTAATTTTGTTCTTGACATCTTGACTTTGTGCTAAATTAGTTCTCGTTTACTCCCCCTTCCACCCTCCCACTCTCCTCACTTCTGCTTAGATTATATCTCCTCTCTGCTGACATGGAGATCACTCAGAATGTGCAGCCACTCCAGCCCCTCAAAGATTAACTTATCTTCTACAACACCCACCCCTCACTCCCCTAGGAGGCTCCCCTCTTCCACAGCCATCTTCTTCACTGGATGGTTTGAGAGGACCCTCAGAAAAGCTCACACACATGTTATTTGTGTTTACCATTGTTCCTGAAGGCCAGGAACCTTTTGTCTCTCTTCCCTCCCTGAGGAAAGGGCCGCTGCTCCTGCCTCAGGTCCCTAGATGCCACCACAGAATGACCAGCAACCCCATCAGTTTTAATATGGCAAAAAAGAAGTAAACCAAAGCCCTTCTGGTTTCCAAAAGTAAGGATCTATCTCACAGAGTCATAGAATCATAGAATCATTATGGCTGGAAAGGACCTCCAGAATCATCAAGTCCGATCTTCATTCCAACAGCTCCCTAACCACTAGACCATGGCCTCAAGTGCTCTAGCTACTCAGTTTTAACACACCTCCAGGGATGGGGACTCCACCCCTTTCCCAGGCAGCCTTTTCCAGTGCCCAACCACTGTCTCAGGAAAGAACTTCTTTCTAAGATCCAATCTAAACCGCCCCGATGCAAATTGAGGCCATTTCCCTTTCTCCTATCATTAGTGATTTGGAAGAAGAGACCAGCATCAGCCTTGCTACAACCTTCTTTTAGGTAGCTGTAGAGAGCAAGAAGGTCTCCTCTCAGTCTCCTCTTCTCTAGACTAAATAACCCCAGCTCCCTCAGCCTCTCTTCACAGGGCTCGTTCTCCAGACCTCTCCTCAGCTTCGTTGCCCTTCTCTGGACCAGAGACATGGGCCAAACTCAAGAGACATGAGCCAAACTTGCTGGGGTTAAGCACAACCAGCAGCCTTGTGTCCCACCAGCCAGCAAGGGAGACATCCAAAGGCAGAGGCACCTTCCCAGCCAAGCACACAGGAAGAGCTCTGAGGAGAGCTGCTGATGAGATGCAGGATTTGGGAAGCACTCACACCGTTCAGTTCAAACTTCCAAGTCCTTCTGAGGAACTCCTGCTGGATTTTATCAACAGCTCTCTCCCTCCTGCCCTGCCCCCAAACAAAACAAGTTAATCAGATGGGGTTTGCTGCCTGGAAACCAAAGGGATGGAAACATACCCTTCAGTCCTGTCAGTGGCTGGAAATAGCCTGGTACAAACTCAGTTATTATGCCTTGTGAATACCAACACACCCTGGTTATTACAGCCACTGCCCATCGCTTCACAAGCCACACAAACACCACGGCTGGGGATTCCATGTCATGATGCAAACGTAGCAAATCAGTATTGGGATTTTGTTTGATCAGAGGATCTTTTTCCTTTTTATTTTCAGAGGAAAATAAGGGGGTTTCCTTTATTTTGCATGTGCAGCCCCTGACTTGGAACTGATCCGCAGAAACCCTGCCCATGCAAGTGAGCTCCTGCTCACTTATGCTGGGTGAAACTCTAGCTAAAATCTCGCAGGGCACTCTTCATGAATAAAATGGTTAGGGGAGAACTAGGCATAAAACCTACGGGGGGACAGCAAAGCATTTGGGGTCTGTGTCCGCACATGCTCAGGACTTAGAGAAGTCCATACATTTTTCACCACAAAAGATTTCACTGGACAACATGGTCTAGCAGGAGCTTTAAAGGGGAAAAGCAGTTCACAGACTCTTCTGAATGCATCTCCAGTAGCCGGGTTGTTAAGACATTCAGGGCTGTTAATGTGTACTGTCAGGCCATTGTAACCAGACCTTTAATCCTGGCCCTGTCAGACTTGAAGGAAAACCAAGGGGCTGACAGTACTGCAGCAAATGGATTTTCCTTCTCTGCTCTCATCACCTCCCCCCCTTCCTTCCATTTAAAGTTAGAATAACACTGAGGCTATTCCTTTCAGAGCTTGCAAAACAACTAGTGCATTAAAAAAAAAAAAAAAGGGGGGGGGGGGGGGAGCAGGGATGCAGAACCAAGGCTAGATGAAGAGTTTTTCCCTTTCCTTATCCTAGTCCCCACACCGGAGAAGCTTGACTCAGCCTGGTGTGACCTGGGCTGTCTGAGAGCTTTTCCTCTCTGAATTTCGCTGTAAAGTCATCATGAGTTTGATTTTACTTTCAAACATCTCTATCTGAGAAACACAAAATGCTCCACAGGAAGCATCAGGCAGGACTGCAGCGAGGCTGCTGGGGTTTTGCCTTTGGTTTCAGACCTCACTGACCATGGGACAGTGGGGCACATGAGAGTTGACAATTTAACATGTACACAGACAACCTTCTTGTATGTCTACCCACACACCCCTTACAGCCCTATTTCACAAGATCTGGGTCTTGGATTTTGACTTTTAAAGTCAAAGTTCTCACAGTCTTTCCCTTCAACTCTTTGAAATTTTCTGTGGTAGGGCCTGGGTCTGCTGCCCAATGTTCTCCAAACCTCCATTGAGTCCTTCCCATTCTTCAAATCTCCACCAAACCCTTCCCATTCTCCAAACCCCCACCAAGCCCTTCCCATTTTCCAAACCCTCACTGAGTCCTTCCATCCTCCAAACCTCCACCAAACCCTTCCCATGTGCCTCCATCAAACCCTTTCCATTCTCCAAGCCCATAACCAAGTCCTTCCTATCCTCCAAACTCCCACCAAGTCCAGCCAAGTGTAAAAGGTCTAACTGGAAGGAAGGAGCATTTCTGCAGGTCTGAGAGCACTTCTTGAAAAAGGATTAAACATTATTGCAGAAGACTGGGTCCTCCCCTCCCTGCCTGCACAGGTGTTGTACAAAGCAGAAGAAGGCAGGTCTATGCCCCTTACAAGAAGCTGGGATGTCACGAGCTCCTGCAGCGGTTCCTCTCCTGCCACTGATGCAGAGTAGGGCTGTTAGGGGCTGCTCTTCTTACTGGCTGTGAATTGATCTAAGAAGGTGACATGCAGCACCAAGAATATTATTAAATGGAAATGAGAAAAAGCAAAAGCAGCAAAATCGATTTGAGAACTTGGTTCACGTTTCGAGGGAAAGAAATACTTCCAGAATCAGGTTAGGCAAAGCCCTGCTGAGCCACTTATTGATTTCTTAATGAGCCTGGAAAACAAAAAGCAAACAAACCCGAGAGAAGAAAAACGCACAGAAATAAAAACAGATAAAAGAGGAGATTCCAGACACAAATGGTCCCACAGTTCCCTTGTCCAGGTAAAGAAAAAGTCAGCAAACACTCGGAGAGCACCACCGCACACAGAAACACACTTGTGTGAACAGCCATGGGGCAGCAACAAGGGGCTAACAATTTAGGGGAGGGCAGGCAAGTGGAAAAGGCCAAGAACAACAAGTTTCACAAAGCAGCACCTCAGGAAACTGCTCTGAAGTGCCCAGTGTTCTCCTCTGCCTGGGTTCCCTGCTGCAGGTATTTTCTGTTTGCAGACACCAGCACAGAGCTGCTGCAGTTGGATGCTGAAACCTGTCAGGCAGGGTCTGTGCCTGAGCAGGTGTCTGTTATAGAGGCACCTTAAGGACAACCCCCTTGTCTTCTTAACTGAGCTGAACTGCCTGTGCTGGTACCAGTACGGGTAACAGCCACAGCCATGTCCTGGGCTGGGTTTCAGCTCTAGCCAAGCCCTCTGCTCAATGCAGTGACATTGTTAGACTGAAAAAAGCCTCCAGCAGCAGACCTGACCTCAGCCCCAACCCTTTGGCAGTCTGCAGGGATGATAACACCTTCACCCTCCAGCCATGCTGCGTGTCACAGGTCAGGGCTGTGCTACAGCAACACCCAAAGGGAAGCTGTGCCCACACCACAACCTCTGCAATACAGACCTACTCCTCACCTCCGTCCTGAGCTCTGCAACCCCCAGCGGATATTTGCGATTCACAGTCATATCCCTGATGGGAAGCAGGTACAGCCACGCCCTCTTTACAGCTGGGGAGGCCAAGGTCCAGACAGGTTGAACATCAAGTGATGCTCACATGGTGCCACTTCAGAAGGGGCTGCCCTGACCCTGCCTTCCAGGGCAGAGTCAGTCACATGAAATAAAACTGTGCGCAGGGAAAGCAAAATATGAGGCAACTCCATCACGTTTAACTAAATCCACCTGAGGCACCACAACTGGAAAAAAGGAAAAACAAACAAAAGAGAGAGATATCATGCTCTGCTGTTAGTAGCTGACCTGGTTATAGCTCTCAGGGTTACGGGAGAGATCAAAGAATGAGCCTGGGCTGCATTGGAACTATGAGAGGGGCTAAGACCCTGGTGCAAGGAGTCAGGAGTCCTGTTGCATAGGGCCCAGTACCCACCAGAAGGTCCTATATAGACAAGTAAAGCCGAAGGCAGCAAGCGGGGAAACGTGAGGGACCTGACTCACCAAGCAGCACCTCAACACTGTGGCACAGCCCTGGAAGTAGAGTTCTGCTAAAGCTGCACTGCCCTGCCTCTGAGACTCAAGTTTGGGGTGAGAAGAGAGGAGCAGAGAGCACAGCTCCAACTCTATGGGAAGGCGGTTACAACCTTTTCTGTAGAAGAGCAGGTTCTCAGCTAAAATTAACAGTTTAAAAGACTAACAGACATACAAACACACCTTGCCTCACATCTGTACACTGCAACCCTGTGCTTCAAAAAAGAGATTGAGGGATTGGAGTGGCTCCAGAGGAGCAATGAGGCTGGGGAAGGGACTGGAGAGAAAGTCTGATGAGGAGAGGCTGAGGGAGCTGGGAGTGTTCAGCCTGGAGGAGACTCAGGGACAACCTTCTCCTTTTCTCCAAATCCCTGAAGGGAGGTTGTAGTCAGGTTAGGTTCAGGCTCTTCTCCCAGGCAGCCAGTGCCAGGACAAGCGGGCAGGGCCTGAAACTGCCAGGGGAGGGTTAGGTTGGATGTTAGGAAGCCCTTCCTCACGGAAAGGGTGATCAGAGATTGGAATGGACTCCCCAGGACAGTGGTGGAGTCTCCATCCATGGAGATATTTAAGGACAACCTGGACATCACCCTTAGTGCCTTGGTCTGGCCAATGTGATGATGTTAGGTCCTGGGATGGGTGACTTTTGCTCAGAGGGCTTTTCGAGCCTCAATGATTTGTGACTGTGTGATCTAACGAGAGTTTGCCCCCAAAGCAGCTCTTCCTCTGAAGGACAGTGAAACGAAGCAGCACCAGCCCTGCTGATTCCCACAGAACCAACACCAGCTTCCATGTCTCCCTGAAAACAGGTAACTGCAAAGCACAGCAGCTCAAGCTGCTTGTCACAAACAGCTGTCTGTCCCCAACACCGTGAGCAGTGACCTCTGAGAGAGGATCGGGGCCCACGGGAAACAGTTACAAACCCGGAGCAGCGTCTCAGAGCATGCTTGCCTCTGAAACCATGGGGGGAAGGGGGAGAACATCTATTTCCTTACTAAGTAGTGCTCTTTCTCTCTTTTTCTAATCTATGGCAAAATAGGAATGCAAAGGAGAGCAGAGAGGAGTCTTTCTTCGCAGCAGGGGATGCTGCCCAGTGCTGGGACAGCCAATCCTCTGGGATGCTGTGAACCTGGAGCTTCTCAGGGTGTTTGCAAAAGGGGAGTCAAACCACCAGCCAGAGGAGAGGAGGGGAGACCAGGGTGAGCATCTTAAGGTTTAAAATGCAAATTCCTCCACTTTATATTAGGTGGAGGGGTCAAGGTTTGCCTATTTCTTCCTTTCGCCCCTCCCGCCCAACACTTCTTCCCCCTTGCTCGCCGAGTTTTGTTTAGGAAAGGACTGTAGATGCGACAAGGTCTTTGTGCTGGCCATTCAGCCCAGTGAAAAGGCCGAGGAGTCCCAGCGGAGGGAACAAACTTTTGTGGGTCAGCGCGGTCAGCTTAGAATAAATGCGTCGTATTGTTTGTATTAAGGACATGATCTCAGCAGGGTGCCCGGAGCCACCGCATACAACATGAAGGACTATTTATTCAACACTGAAATACGCAGGGCACAGAACTCCTCTCCCAGGGAAAACAGCAAGCCCTGCTGCAAACGTGCCTGCCCTATTCCTAGCAGCCAGATTTGCTGGAGGAAGCAAATAAAACTCTTTTATTTTAATATACATCATGAGTAGGGATGGATGCTGAGCTCTCTCGGCAAAATACAATCACAGAGAGAACACAGCAGTGGGGGCAGCACAGCCAAGAGCCTTTTCATTGTCGCTTTTCTCCAAGAGATGGACAGTTCAGGTCATTAAAGGCCGAAGATAGAAACAGTTTCTCCTTGCACTGTTTGAAAACAGGCTTTTGTTTCCATGGAAGTGGCACAGTTCTTTCTTGTGTTGCCTCCACCGCAGAAGTGGCCCGCAGCCGCAGGGTGGGAGCAGGACTGCCGGGGCAAGGGGAACCCAGGAGCCCCTGACAAACCCATGTGAAATCCAACTGGAAAAGCAACACAAAGGAGCTGGGGGCTTTGACAGCCTGTGGTGCCCCCCAGGGAGGGCTCCACAAATGGGGCCCCCAAAGGAGGCGGTCAGCTGGGGAGAGGAGGCCATCCTTCCCTATGCTTGGAAACAAAACCCTCATAAAGGGACTTTAGACATGGCCCTGGCTCTTAAACGAGCCCCTTCCTCCCTCTTCCCCACCCATTTGTACAGAGGAGCATGATTTCCCTCAGTAAGTACTTTTTCCTCTCACTGACCTTGTTTGCAGAGGGAAAGGGTGTCTCGTTAGGTTGTTCACCCCAAGTTTGCAAACCAGAGGTTCACTGAGTTGCAGAGTTAACCCAGAAGAACAGAGGTCATATCTTGGGGCAGTCCCTAGCCACAGTGGCTTCATCAGGCCAACACATGGGGTCTAGGTAGACCAGACACGCAGAAATCCCAAAAAGCAGAATAAGTTCTAAAGTACCACGTGACCTCTGGTCTCCATCACAAATTATTGCTTCAGCTTAATTGATTATTGCTTCATGTGTTTAATGGATTTTCATCAATGGGAAAATAAAGCAACAAGAAAAAGGAGAGTGAACTGAGAACAAAGAAGGAGGTTTCTTATCCTGTGAAGAGAGCACTCCCAGAGGACAGTCCAGCTACCATATGTCTGGGCATAGAAGGTTTGGTGCTGATTCTGCCAGAACTAAATGTAGACTCTATGATTGGGCTCCTCAGTTCAAGAGGGATGTGGAGCTTCTGGAGAGGGTCCAGCGAAGGGCAACACAGATGATAAANAAACCTACCCATTAGACATCAACAGCTTCATAGTGTCCCTTGGGGTCCTCCTAGAGGGCTAAGGATTCTTGCTCTGTCCTTGCAAACCTGAGCTCCAAACAAAGCAACCACAGCTCTAAAACCCCATCAGCTTCAATGAAAGAACACAGTCTTTAGGGAAAAGGGAGTGCAGACACTTCCCAACCCAGGTCTGCAACCAAATGACTGATGGCAGGGGCCACTCCACCTGCAAGGCAGCAGATGCTGCTGTGTTTGGCCAACCTCTGGCAAAAAGCACCTGAGACAGTCACGGTGAGGCCGTGGCAAACATGACTGAAACAGGGGAAAAACTGAAATCTAAGAACGGATAGAAAAAGTCCCCTGGGTTTTCAGAGCTCTGCTAGTGTGGAGCCTCTGCTTATGAACCCAGGGCCCTGGCACAGCTCTCCTGGAAGTCTCCCAACACAGGACACCTTGACTTCCACCCGCTGTGGGCTGGATGCCCCCTTCCTTTTTTTGTTCATCCTCTGGCCTTTTGTGCCAAAGTGACACAGACTGATGAGGATTATTTCCAGGGCTTCCTCAGGGACAGGGAGGTTTCCCTACTGCCCTTGTTCAGGGACAATAGACCTATTAAGCATCTTCCCAAGGCGAGGGGAGCAGGGCATACCTGGTCTCCAATGTGGGAATGGCCACTGGCCCTGACAGCCATTAGCATCTCAATGAGAATGATGCCTGCAGAACAACAGGCAATTATCCCTCTGAAAAGCTTTTAAGTGGCATTAGTTGCTGGCCACAGACTCCGGGCTCTCTCTGAATGAACCCTGTTGACAAACAGGATAAAACGTATCGGATTTCCTGCAGGGCAAAAATTTGTAGGGCTGTGTCTCACTGAGGACAAGCTCCACTTTCAGCCTCTGGTGTCACACAGCACACTCCACACCTACTGACAGCTTGGGATGTCCCAGGGAAGCTAATTTGGGCTCTGCTGGCTTTGCAATGCCCTGCTGGCTGGGTGAGAAGGCACCAGGGGAAGGGGGAACACCTGCTCTACGAATTGCTGGAGCGAATTAGCAGCCCCTTTGTCCCCATTGGGAGTCTTAAGGCCCAGGTGCACTTTCTGTACTGCTCAGAGATGCAGAGAAACGGCTCAGCCCTGAAACACAAACTCCTTTCACTAGCAGGCCGTGGCTTTATCTCCCCCTGCTCTTTGAACATTATAAATATCCCTCCACAGCCCGGGGAAAGGGGTGATGTGGGAAGGTTTTACAATTGAAGTAGGGAAAATATTTAATAAATGCATGTTAAGCTTTGTAAATCAACAACACTGCTATAACATTAAATACTGTCTTGTCTGTCAGAGACCTTCAAACAGGTTGTATGAAGGTCACAGCGATTCTCTTGAAAATCAGACTCAAACAGCCTTTAATTCCTAATTGCTGAAACGATTTCAAGGCTGATCTCGCACATCTGCAAAGCGCCTATTTCTATAGCTCCTGCCTACAAGGTGAAAGGCACTGACCTTACAAAAGTGCTGCAGCACTGTTTTATCCCCAGGAACATCACCTCTTCAATGCCATGTGTCACACAAGCATACAATCTCTGGATTGCTTGGAGTTGTCTGCTCAGCTTTCCATGTGTATGCAGTCTCTCAGATCTAGTGGCCCAGCTAGCACTGGGTAAGAACAACACTTGTATGATCAGACCCTAAACTGTGATACACACCACAGCTCTGCTGACTCAGACACACTCTGTGACACCTCAATGCAATGATCTGGCTTTCAGGGCTCAAAAGTTTTCCTTTCCTTACCTCTACCCTTTGTATATTGGCAAAGACCAGAGAGAGCAGCCTGACCACAAGCAGTAACCCACGTTCACATCCCACCAGCAGAACTGTTGCTCCTTCTCCTGCCAAAGCAGTCCCCTGAAGCTGGCAGAGACAAGCCACTCCAGTAGCACTTACAGCCAAGTGACAGCCTGGATGCCACACTCCTGGTGACCTGCCAGGCTGCTTTTGGTGGCTTTTGGCAGTAGTGTCTGTTCCCAGTCCACAATGAGTCTTCTACAACATATGAGGTCAGCCTGCAGTAACCAAATGTAGATACTGCCACACACATCTCTCAGAGCTACCAACTCCTCTCCCCCCTCATGGCCAGCAGACAGTACGGCATTTTGTAGAGTAATTTTCCTATCCTAATTCTAACCACAGAATCACACACCAAGCAATCAGCCTTTGGAAGGGTGGGACATCATTAGTAGCCTGAAAATGAAGCCAACAGTTTCCTGAGAAACAATCCTGCTTTGAAGGCAACTACAAAAGTTGCTCCTATGACGAGCAACTGAGCTTATAGAATAATTCATGTTGGAAAAGACCTTTAAGATCATGAACTCCAACCATTAACTCAACTGTCCCAAGGCTACCACTAAACCCTGTCCTTAAACCCCATATCCCCCTGACTTTTAAACACATCTTGGGCTGTCAATTCAACCATTACGATCACGTTTACCACAGAGCCAATATCCAATGCAATTAGGAATGGTCTTGGGTCTTTGACCATGAACAACTGCCCTTGTTAGAAACAGCAGAAAGAAAATGCCCTCCCTGAAGCACCGTTTTCTACTTTAAGTCTCAAACCCCTTTTACTGTGGAACCAGCATTCATTCAAGTGAAGAAGATGAAACTTTGCCTTACAAACCTGAAATGAGCCCCTTGTGCACTGTGGCTGAGTGGACCTGTGTCCAGTTCTGGGTCCCTCACAAGAACTGCTTTAGATAGTCCAGCACAGAGCCACGAAGATGATGAAGGGAGTGAAACATCTTCCTGATGAGGAGAGGCTGAGGAAGCTGGGTCTCTTCAGCTTGGAGAAAAGGAGACTGAGGAATGACCACATTAACTTTTATAAATGTGGAAAGGGTGGGTCTCAGGAGGATGGAGCCAGGCTCTGCTCAGGGGCATCCAATGATAGGACAAGAGGCAACAGGTGTGAGCTGGAACAGAGGAGGTTCCACATCAATATGAGAAGGAACTTCTTCACGGTGAGGGTGACAGAGCACTGGAATGGGCTGTCCAGGGGGGTTGTGGTATCTCCTTCTCTGGAGATGTTTAAAATCCACCTGGCCATGTTCCTGTGCAACTTGATCTATGGGTTCCTGCTCTGGTGGGGGGATTGGACTGGATGATCTCTCAAGGTCCTAAGGTTCTGTGACTTCTAGAGTATTTCCACTAAATATGGGCCATTTTACTGCTCAGCTTGAAAAACATGTGAAAAACTCTGGCTTTTGCTCATGTAGACCTCCAGCTCAGCAAGCGTGTGTGGGTGGCCCTTTTGAAGTTTGAGCAGCAGATCTTCTGCTGGAGTAAAATGGCTTCATTCTCCGGCAGTCAGTGGCGCTAAGCCAGCTTGCAGCATCTGAGGACAAGCCCTCTTACATTTATCCGAGCACAAAACTCCAAGAGGAACTCAAAAAAATCTTTAAGGCATATGCAGAGAAAGCTTTGAAAACGTCTGTGCGAAGTCCAGTTAACTGAAACTGCCTCCAGTGTGTGGAGGAGAATGGACTGCACAGCCAGAAAGCCAAAATATTAATGTAAGCTCCTTCAACACTTCTGCCCAAGGCAGACAGTGCTAAAAACAACAAGTGTGGGCCTCAGCAAACAAAAGATGGACCTCATGTGGTGCTAGTAACATGTCATCGTCAGGACTGGGCTGGTTTCCTCTCATACAGCCAGGTCCAGACCACGAATAATGAACTGCAGAAAAGATGCAACTTTGTTGTCTTAAGAAAAGAATTAATCCAGATCCACACAGGACAGAAGGTCAGTCTGACTGGTTCTTGGTGGATCTGGTCTTTGGTATTTGTTGCCAGGCTAACACGACAATTGGAGGGATGCTAGGTGAGAAAAACCATGTGCTACCTTGTGGAGAAGCAAACAGCTAAACTAAAGGACCTGGGAAACAGAAAGTAGAACATGAAGGACCATGAAGGACTGTGTTAGGCAGCACTTTATGAACCACCATGTGCACATCAACGCCCAAACACCCTCCCTGAGGTGAAAGTAACATGCTTGACATTTCCCAGTGTCCACTGGGTTTCATTAAGAGAAGTAGCGAAAGGGCTCAGACATTTCCCATACAGCTAAAGAGGAGGCTCCCTGCTAGCTGTCCTCCTCCAGGAAAGCAGGAGGATGAAGTCTTTTTATGTGAATCAAGACTCATAAGTTAAACACTGGAAAACACATTGAGTGATCTCACCTTCTTCATTGGAGCTGATGGCAACCTAACTATCAAGAGTTAAAACAGGAGGATGATGGCTCTGGAGGACAAAGTGAGTCACCCTCAGGTGGTTTCTTCACTGACTTTAGAAGAAGCCAGATGAACAGCCAAGACAGGCCTTTATGCAGCAATTCCTACAACTATGGAGTCCAATCTCAGGGCGTCCCACCCTGGTGGCCACAGCCAGCAAAGACAATAATGAAAACCACCGCTACTGCTTATCTGCCTTAGCTTACTTATGCAGTTCTGTGCTTTATCCCTTCTGGCCAGAGAAAGTGGCACCTTCTGGTGAATCAGTGCTGACCTCTTGTCTCAGCCACCCTAAGATGTGTGTCTCACACATAGTCTGCTGTAAAAAACTCAAATTATCTGAGTTCCTCTGAATTAGCGAGCAGCTGAGTCACAACTCAAAACTGCATCTTGACACCTAAAATAGCTTAACAAAGTTTTGCTAGTTCCTGCTGTGGCCCCAAGAGTTCATGTCCTAGCTGCTCAGTGATCAAATCACCTTTGTGAAAACCATCCCATCTGGTCCCCTCCCTCCAGGCCCCCAGGGAAGCCAAGTGAGCAGCATCAGGCCAAACCCACTGAATGACAAGTTGTTGTAACAGAAATAACGTGTGTCCTCATCACGCCTTGGCACAGCAGGCACATATCCACATGGCGCGGCAACTCCTGTGCTCCAGGGCCGCTGTCAGGTCACAGAACCATCCCCACACATGGGGCTGCGCTCAGAGTTTTCTGCTCCTTTTACATCTGAAGGCACTGGTATCTCTGGCTACACCAGGAGCATACAGACTTTGAATACCTGGCTTTTACACTTCCAGGCAGATAACACTAACATCCTCATGGGAGAGATGTGCTCAGGAGGGAGAGTTTGCAGTGGTGGTGTGGATGGGGGTGGTATCTCCCCAGGGACTCCCTGATGCATCTTTCATGCTCCACTCCTGTGCTGCTAAAGGAGAGCCTGAGGGTCTACCCGTGTTCAAACCACAACCCCCCTGCACTTGGCTGTGATTCCCAAGCAAAGGGACCTCAAGTGCGCGTTGGGTAACATCCAATTTCTAGAGAATTGGGGGTAAGCACAGCCACTGGGAAGTTAGAGGTGTGTACAGGTAGCTGCTGACTTGTTGGTCTCCATGACAATCTTTTACTAAAACCATCGGGTTTAACCCTTTCAAAGGGGTTTTAGTGCAAACCATGATTGATACAGACATTGCCTCTGACTCTAGAGAGATGAATTTGTCTGTGTGTCCCTTCTCATTGGGAAGATTGCACCTGGGCATGAGCAGAGCCAACAGCCAGAGGACACAGGACCTGCCAGCAAGGCTCAAAGCACAATCCCATCGCAGCTGCCAAAGCTGATCTAGCCAGCTGGTCTTGCTTAAGGGGGCAACAGGGGAGTTGCAAGAGGCAGGAAGACAGAGAGGGAAGTAGTTAAGTTGGAATTAATTTGTCACTCCCTATTTAACTGACCTCAAAACTATTAAACAAATCTAATAGGAAATATCCCCCAGATTCCAAAGACCTCTGTGCTGCCAGCTGGGGACCAGCCACAGCACAGGGCTTTGACTGTTGGACAAGCTGGTACAGGGGAAGGAGTGGGGGGTCTCTCTTACCCAACCCCAGGCCCAGTTTAGTTCATGCAAACCTAAGCCCACAGGAGAGGATGGAAGAAACACAGAGAGCATCCGGCATCCCTGGTTGAGGTGCTGGAGAAAGAGAGGGGATCCTGATGCACACAGCATGGCTGCAGGTTTTCCTGGCTCCTGCTGGAAGCAAGCACTGGTAACATCCAGGAGTCAGGAGCAGTGAGTTAGGAGCCCAGGAGTCAGTGATTTTTCCACCTTTCAAGAAAGAAACATAAAAGAATCCTAACTCCTCACATGTTAGTTGCAGCTACCACCCTCTCTGCATCTGGAATAAAGGGGGAATTGGGAGATTTAAGGCTCCAGATGGAGTGGAACTGGATTTTATTGCCACAACCATGCAAACTCAGCAGCTAGAATACGGAGAGAGGCTTGGGGCGGAAAGCTGGCAGGAAAATGAACAAACAAAAAGCAGCTTTTTCTTGCAAATAAGTGAATCCAAGCCAATCCCTCTGCATGGCTTAGAGCTCTTTGTGATAACATTACTTCTTACTGTGGGATGCTGTTAGCTATTGCCTCTGGTCTGTGCTGCTTTTGAGTGCAGAGAACTGCAGGGTACCCTCCTCTGGATGAAGACAGCCAGGAAATGACAAACATTACAAAGCCTGATTATGATAGTGGAGTATACTGGGATGAATTTTGCATAAACATCCTCCCTGCTGAGGATAACCAGCTGGGCTTCTTCCACTGATAGCCCTCAGCATTAAAAAGAAAAGATACTGGAACAGGTTGCCCAGAGAAGCTGTGGTGATCCCCTGCCTGGAAGTGTTCAAGGACAGGCTCAATGGGACTGACTGGGTTACCTGGTCTATCAGAATGTCACAGCAATCACATAATTGTTTTGGTTGGAAGAGACCTTTAAGATCATCAAGTCCAACCATTTCCCCAGCACTGCTATGTCCTCACTAACCCCTGTCCCTCACCTCACATCTCTCAAGCTGATGCGGTCCAGGGATGGAGACTCCATCACTGTCCTGGGCAGCCTATTCCAGTGTTTGATAACCTTTTTGGTGAAGGAGTTCTTCCTAATATACCACCCAAGCCTCCCCCAGAGCTACTTGAGGCCATTCCTTCCTGTCATGTTGCTTGTTCCTTGGGAGAAGAGACCAACACTTTCCAATGCTTATTCAGGGAGATGTTCACAGTGAGAAGGTCTCCCTGGAGTCTTCTTTTCTCCAGGCCAAGATGCCCCCGCCTGTGGCAGGGGGGTTGGAACTAGATGACCTTAAAGGTCCCTTCCAACTCACCCTATGAATCTATGACATTAAATAAAAGGGAAGGCGGATCGCTGATGGAAGGACTAGCTGGAAAGCCACAGCTCACACCCATCGCGGCCGAGATTCAAGGAAAATAACCCGGCTGCTCCACCTGCGGGGAGTTCCAGCTGCTCATGGTGCTGCCGGGCTCCGAGTGCCCTCTGCCGGGGAGGGGCTGCCGACTCTTACCCATAGCCCCTGCCCACAGCCCCCAACCCCAGCCTCTGCCCCAGCTCCTTCCCACAGCTCCCAGACCCCGCTCGCAGTCCCTGCCCACAGACCGTGCCGCAATCCTTGCCCCCTGCCCCCTGACTCTGTCCTAAGCCCCTACCCTCAGCCCCCTCCCCAGCCCTTGTCATAACCTCTGCCCAGAGTTCTATCTTTTTTCTCTTCTCCATTTGTTCCAACCCTGCTCGCTGGCCACTCCCTGCCTAACAAGGCTGACCCTATTTTGGGACAGGCTTTGAAAGGGCTCAGCTTGGGGCGTTAGGACCATCAGCAACCCTGGGGAGTTTGATCCAGCAGTGTGTGGGAGGGCAGACACTGAGCCCAGGGACAGCAGGTTGACCCCCTGCACTGACCTTTCCCCTTTACCACAGTGTCATTCATCAGAGGATGGAGTTAAAGCCCAAAAAGGAAAGGCAGAACAGAGATGCTGAAATTCTGGAGAGTGTTGCCTCCCTACAAGCCCATCTCCAACCTCAGTTCCTGCTCTGTGGGAGGAAGAACACGCTGTTCCCACCCCAGAGATATTGCAGGGATTAAATGTCTCAATCAAGGTTACTTCTACAGCACTGGGAAAACAACCCTGGAGCTCTGGCACCAGCAGCTTCCTGTGTCACAAACCTTGCAAAGGCCACTTTTATCTTCTTTCCTAGAAACCCAGAGGGGTCACTTTTTCATTTATGGACACTGATCACGTCAATGTTTTGAAGAATGTCTTTAAAATAAATGCCTAAGTAATTTTTAGTTATTTAAATTTACATTTCACTAATTCCTTAGAGGGTTTTTGTCTCTTCTTGTGATAGGAGACAAGAATCTAGCAAAGTCTGGCCAGGTATCCTAACAGACTGTGAAGAAGACTGTAGTTAGAAAGGAAAAGCTTGAGTGAAGAGGCCAGGTCATTCGGCCCAAGTGCTGCGAACCTGGTGTTACTAACTCTCTGCACCCAGACACCCACCAAACAAGTCAGAGCAAAGATGGTTTTGCAAGAGATTTACCCACTCCCTCCCATCATTGGGGCCTGACCCAGCTCTTGCTGATGTGAGTGGGCAGACTCTGCTTTTAATGGCACAAGATCAACTCCCAGTTGAGCCGGCAGAAAGGCAGACAGAAGGAGCCAGCCTTCCCCTCCCAGACACGAGCAATGCCCGCCTCTCTGCTTTGGCACTGGCAGCTTTGCTCAGGTTTCAAGGTGGGAAAAGACGCTTTAATGTTTCTTCCTTTTCTCTTTAACTGTTAAAAGGCACAAAACTGCTACAGATCTGAACATACACAGCACCAGGAAAACAGCGGTGGTTGTTTGTTGAAAGGCAACACCGATGCACAAAGGGCTATGGAAGGAAGGGGAACCTCAGTGCAGGAATTCTCAGATAACGTTCCTCAGCTGCCACATATCAGCCTCCCATCACCAACTGCATGGTCCTCTCCATAAATCCCAGGCGCATCTGGTATTTGCACATCACTAAATAATGTAGTGTCTGCAACTAAGAAAGAGATTGAGGGGCTGGAGCCTCAGGGGGGACCTTCACCCTCTCTGCAACTCCCTGAAGGGAGGCTGTAGTCAAGGGAGGGAGTCAGGAACTTCTCCCAGGCAACCAGTGCCAGGATGAGAGGGTAGGGCCTGAAGCTGCCAGGGAAGGGTTAGGTTGGATGTTAGGAAGCCCTTTCTCATGGAAAGGGTGATCAGACACTGGAATGGACTGCCCAGGGCAGTGGTGGAGTCCCCATCCCTGGAGGTGTTTAAGGACAGACTGGCTGTGGCCCCTAGTGCCCTGGTCTGGCTGATGTGCTGATGTTAGTTCATGGGCCGGGCCGGGTGAGCTCAGAGGGCTTATCCAGCCTCAATTCTGTGATTCTGTAAGAGCACACATCTGTCCCCAGTGCAGAAGCTGCTGCCTCGCAGAGGACATTCAGCAGCAGAGGTCTGGGGCTGGTAGAAAATTCTCCTTCTGCTCCCACTGAGAGCAGGTGAAGTACTAGTGACAGGGCCAGAACATATAATGGATGGAGAAAGCCCCAATTTCATCCCTTTCCTGTGCACTCCTCCTAAAGGACCACATCTCACCCCTCTCCTCCCCCAGAGCCAATCTGTATGGTCCTTCCAGGCCAGATTGAGAAAAGAGAAACTCATGAGTTGATGGCAGGTCAAACCAGCTCCATGGCTTTAGGGAATGTGTGGACAGTGGTTAACAGCTGAGGAGACAATGTTACACCAAGAGATTCTTAGGTCTAAGGTAGGGGAACAGAAAATATCTTCCATGTACAGCCCTTTGCCTAAAGGCTTGTTCATCATTCTGCAGTGATGGACCATCCTTAGCATCTCCAAACATATCCCAGCCTGAAACACCCTGCAGAGGTCACCTGGGAAGGACCTTGGCGCAAACACACACAGTTTTACCCAGCCAAAATCCCTTTGCTTTCTCTCTTAAGGTTAGCTTCTAATTTTGTTTTGCCTTTATTTCAATCTTGTAGGAAAAACAACAAAAAAGGCTTATTAGGGCTTCCAGCTCTGTGCCAGAACCTCTGCTCACAGAATCACAGAACATTAAGGATTGGAAGGGACCTCAAAAGATCATCCAGTCCAATCTCCCTGCCACAGTAGGATCCCTTAGACCAAGTCCAGGCACGAGAACCTGTCCAGGTGGGTTTTAAACATCTTAAGAGAAGGAGACTGCACAAGCTCCCTGGGTAGCCCATTCCAGTGCTCTGTCACCCTCACTGGCAAGAAGTTCCTTCTGATATTTATATGGAGCCTCCTATGTTCCAGCTCACACCCATTGCCCATTGTTCTATCATTGGATGCCCTTGAGCAGTGCCTGGCTCCATCCTCCTGATACCCATCCTTTAACCATATTTATAAAGGTTAATGAGGTCACCCCTCAGTCTCCTTTTTTCTAAGCAAAAGAGGCCCAGCTCCCTCAGCCTTTCCTCATCACGGAGATGTTCCACTCCCTTAATCATCTTCATGGCTCTGAGCTGGACTCTCTGAAGCAGTTCCGTGTCCTTGTGGAACTGAGATGCCCAGAACTGGTTGTCTTACAAAGGCAGAGTAGAGGGGAAAGAGAACTTCACTCGATGCACTAACCACCTCCATTCCAATCCCAGGATGCTGTTGGCCTTCTTGTCCATGAGGGCACATTGCTGGCTCATGGTTATCCTGCTGGCCACCAGGATCCCCAGGTCCCTTTCTGCTACACTGCTCTCCAACAGGCCAGTCTCCAAACTGAAGGAGATTAGAACTTTTCAAGTTCCTCCAGGGACCCTTGAGACTTTGGTGTCAAGCATTTCATCCAGGTTCTATCTCCTTTGTGTTTTCCAGTTTAATAACTCCATATATTCACATAACTCAATATATTCACATAAAGAACAACCCAGCAACACACTTCAAAAATCACACAGCAGCATCACATCCATCAGAGACCAATTCCAAGTCAGAATCTGCAGGGAGCCAGGATGAAAGCCTAGTCTGAGGATGTGGTGATACAGTTTTCAGAATAGAAATTCTTGAGCTCCACAAGGAGACACATTCCTCTATGTGAATGTAGGATTTCTCTAAGCCTTTCTGTGAGGACAAACCTCTTGACTTCATCATGTTATTTTCAGCTAAGAAATAGCTGAAAGAGATTTCAAAATGCTTTCCCAAAGCCCAGGATTTAACCTGGAGCATGCTTTCCATTAAACAGCGCAGGAGTTGCCGTTCGAGGGAAGCACACAAATCCAACCCTCTACAGTTGTGTTTCCTGTGGTGATTCTGAGGAGATACCTTGGGGAAATGTGTAAGACACAAAGCAAGGGTAAGGCAAGAGATGTGGAGCAGCAATTTGGGGGTTACACTGATCAGACCATATAGAAATCCTGAGCATGAGCAGCTCCTGCTTGAGTTCACAGAATCAGAGTGGTTGAGGCTAGAAGGGACCTGTGGAGATCATCTTGTCCAACCCCACTGCTCAAGCAAGGCCACCTAGAACCACTTGTCCAGACAGCTCTTGAGTATCTCAAAGCATGAGACTCTACAACCTCCCCGGGCAGTCTATGCCAGTGCTCAGCAACCCTTACAGGGCATAAGTGTTTCCCGATGGTCACACAGAGCCTCTCTGATTTCAGCTTGTACCTGTTTCCTTTGGTTCTGCCACTGGGCACCACTGAAAAGAGCCTTGCCCCATCCTCTTAAATACATTAAGAAGATTCCACTTAAGTCTTCTTCTCAAGGCTAAACACTCCCAAGCCCTCTCAGCCTTTTCTAACAGGAGAGATGCTTCAGTCTTTTAATCATCTTAATGGCTAGATTCACTACAGCTAATCACCTTCACTAGACCCTCTCTAGTATGTCCTTGCTTCTCTTGTACTGAGAAGCTCAGAACTGGACACAGTAACCCAATTCTTATTCCATTCCATTCCTCAGGCTTGTCCTCACAAATCCTCAGGTGACACTGAAGCCTGACACACAAACACGGGTTTGGTGTCTCAAAAAAAAGAAACTTCCCTGAGTTGTCCCTCATTAATTCGTCCTTGCTTTTTTCCTCCCTCCACAAGTCCAGCAGTTTAATTGCATAGGGTAGAAAAATGATTTGTGACCATAAGATGGTAGAGTTCAGGGTCTCATGTGTCAGGAGCAGAACACCTGGCAGAATCATAATCCTGGACAAATTTTGGCCTTTTGGAGCAATTGCTAGGGGAAGTCCCATGGGACAGGGTACTGTCAGGTAAAGGGGCCCAAGATAGCTGGTTAACATTCAAAGACTGCTTCTTTGAAGCCCAACAGGAAAGAAGTCAAGGAAGGGAGCCGATTTCATTACCAGACAGTGAACTGTAAGAAGAATATGATGCTTCGCTATCCACCTTTTCTGTGTCGTTTGTCCTCAGCCTCACCATAAACTGGAAGAGATGCTTCCAGTTTCTTTCTCTGCATTTTCTCCCTGCTGCCTGAGTCCTCCCTGGCCACTGGGAAAAGCAGAGCACACAGCGTCTTTCCCACTTTGGTGCCACAGGCAGGCAGCTGGCACCAACCACAGTAAGTGGTGGGGAGCTACTGGGATCCAAGCATCTCATCTCATTGCCAGCCCCATTTCATACCTGCGGCACAGACCTAGAAGGTGTAGAAGGAAGTCCAGCCTCAGAACTTTTCTGCTATTCCCATGGGAGTTGGGAGAGAGCAGAATAAACAAAACCAACCATTATTCCAGCTGGAAAATATTATTTCTTCTGGCTTCTTCTCTGCCTCAGGGGGAGAGCTGGTTGGAATTTGTGATTGAGGAAAACAGCTTTTTAACTGAATAATAACATCTCTCCAAAAGTTTTGAAGTTTCTTTTATTGCTTAACACCTAAAATTAACCATTTCTTTGCATTTGTTTCAAATGCATCCTTCTGGTTTTCTGTATTAAAAGATAAGAGTCACAAACCAATTTGTATTTCCTTGACTAGTTCAAATCCCTCACAGGAATTCATCAAGCAACTCAGTGACTACACTGAACTGAATTGAGACCCAGGACACCAGAGGTTTACTGGGAAGAAATACAATTTGACCCAATTTGAAGGTCAGTTGAAACACAAATGACAATTTGAAGCCTGATCCTGCTTCCACTCCATGTCCCATGATATGTTGTCTCCTAGCTGCAAGGAGAAGTAGGACTCGTCTCACTTCAGATCTTGAGATCTCAAATGGCTCAAAGCTTCTTAAAAGCTTCTTAGTAGCTGACACGGATGAAGGTTAATTGAGTTTTGACCAGGTCAATGTTTCATGGACTACCAGAGCTGCAGTCTTCTGCTCTTCTCCAAGGAAGAACAGCAATTGGTCTGGCACACAGACCACATCCTGGTCTAATAGCAGCCTCAGGGATGACTGTATGGATGGAACCCTTCAAATACTTTGCCAAGAATAATTTTCCAGCCTCTGGGTCAGCAGAAGGATAGAGCGGGACAGGAAAACTCACAGCGTGTTCCTATGGTCAGGATGCTGCTCCATGGCCATCCATACCAGCCTGACAGCTCTGTCCCACAGCAGTAAGCTACCAGCTTTGTCTGAATGGTTCTGAGTGAGGTTACAAGGTCCAACAAACACACACATTCACACCACGATGGTGTGACTGATCAACCCAAGCTCTGGGCACTCTTTGCCCTACATGAGGATACACAGATGAGGGCACTTCTAATGGCACAAAGAGAGAAAGAAAGCTCTGTCCATCAAAGCTTGCCCCAGGCAACACATTTCATGCTGCTCTCCAGAGAGCCTGGCAGATGCTAAAGGCACAAACAGTCCAACAGAACAAACGAAAAGTCCTTCTGCTCTGTGGAAAAACACAAGGGTTTGGCTGCCAAATATTTCACACCAGGAATTCCCCTTCCTTTCTGCTGCCCCCTTTCTGGACATGTTCAGCTTGCCATAGCTGCAAAGGACAAGAGCTTTGGGGTGTAAGAGAACACTTTCCAGCTCCAACACCCACCACAACGAACCAAACCCAGGACAATTTGCAACAGGCTGTTTGGATTCAAAAGCCAAACAGGATGCTGGTGGAGCAAGATGGTTTGCAAGAAGGCTTTGGGACAGTGATGCATCTCTGGCTTCCAGAGCTGGGGGCTTTCCATGGGGGCTGTGACTCTGGGCCACAGCAGTGTATGGAAACCCATTCTCCCCACATCACTGCAGGGTGCTAGATGCATCATCATGTAAAACCTGCCTGTGCAGAACGCAATGGAGAATAGCAGGACCCCACAGTCAAGCCCCCAAAATATCTCTGTGTGTTGGAGAGCAAAACCAAGAAGCTGGAGCTATTTGGAACAGACCTGGGGCCAAATTTACCAAATAAAGAGATAAATACCAGCGGCTGACAAAATAAATGATTCATGGAAGTGGTGCTTTCTGTGCAGCTTTATTCTGGGGGGAGGAACAGAACAACACACTCTTGGTGGCAGCTGGGTAAGATGTGCTTCAGTGGAGCAGGAATCAAACATCTGACTTTTAGAGGGACTTTCTGTAGTAAAAAGGCTTTCGGAGCACCAACCAAGTAGGACTTTTCAGAGGACCCAGAGGAACATCTCCATATCTAATCCATATTTATGTACGTGTATGGATGTTATTCCAGGGGTTTAGGGAGTTTTGATCTACTTCCAAGCAGAAAACAAGGATGCAGCCATCCAGGCACAAATAATCCTCATTACAGCTGTGCTGAATGCTCTTCCCAGCACCCTAGAGAGGAAGAGCATTTCTGCATGGTGACCATCTGTTCTTCCCACTGTGCCTGAATTTGCAGGGGCAAATTCAAGCAGCCTTTGTCCCACGTCTGTCATCTAACAGCCATCTCGGACTCCCAGCTGCATACTGGCACCCTCCATCTCTCCTTGGACCAAAAGAATAAGGATGAAGTACAACACCAGAAAGAGCAAACAGTGGGATGGGGGAAGAAGTTGGGGCATTCATGTAGGCCACCAGCACTTTGATGAGCCATGTCCCTCACTGCAAGTAAATTAAGAGCTGTGGAGCTCCACTTCCTAAAGCTCAGCACACCTCTCACTGTGCCCATGAGACAGACAAATGTACCTGTCCCTCATGTGCAGAAAAAACTCATGTTCTAGAAAAATAAAGCTATTTTACAAAAAGTCAAAATAAACCCACAAACAGCTACAAACAGGGCTCTTCTCTCGGATTATATTGAATGTTGCAACTGGGTGGTTTTCGGTGGAGGGAAAGCTCTGGGATTTCTTTGCCAGAGACTGCCTGTGTGAAACTTGGTGTGTTGAAAAAAAAAGGGAAAAGCAATTTTGTTGAATCTTTCAACATCTGGAGCCACTTAGTGGCAGAAAAAAGCAACTTCTTGAGAAGCACTTTTGATCTAGGGCAGCGGTTTTAAACCTTTTTGTATTTGCAGACCCATAAAATTTCACTCTGTCTAACAAACATAACCCTACTGACAACCAGCTCTCCCATTTTGGTCAACTCCAGAGATCCCTTAGATGTTCAAACACATAAGAGACTTTCACAGAGCTGTATCAGACTGTCTCCTCAATCACTTCACCTCCCAACACAAGTTATTGGTCAATTCAGGGCAAAATAATCTGCAGAGAGCAGATCTCACCTCCCCCAACAAGACATGACCTTTTGTCCTAAGGCTGAGGCTATTGTTACCTGAGGAACGGGTGCTCACCAGCTGTGATAAAGCTGCTTAGTTCTATCCAAAGAAAATCCATGCATTTCTGCCTTTAAAGACTGTCCTAGAGCTGCTGCACATGAGAGAGCTAACTGGGGCTATGTTTACCATCTCTCCTGTCTTCCTGAATCCACTGTGCCCAGCTTCGCAGTCACCATGTTCCCCTCACTCAGGCTGAGACTACCTTGGTGGAAGCATCCTGGGCACTAGGCAAGTCCTTCAGAGCCCATTTGCCTCATCTCCAACACCACTGACAGACCTCTTTCAGCCAGAAACAGGCCTGGCAAGGGTGTGGTTTAGTAAAGGAAATAAAGCTACAGGATGCTGCATTTAGAGGCAAAGGATCTAGGCACCATCCTCATTTCCCAGTGAACATATGGGTGTGTTCCTGTGGGATTTGCTCTAGGAGAACCAGCTCTGGCAGGAGGGTTGGACAAGATGATCTCTCCAGAGGTCCCTTCCAACCACCATTAGTCTGTGATACAATGAGTTTTTCTCATTCCATGGTGCTAAGACATTATTTCTTTGCCATTCCCAACCCAGGTCCTGGGCTTAGCTCTGCCTTACTTTGACCTGTGTAATTTATCAGCACACAGGGTCAATACACTGCCGAGAAGAAGGTAAGTCGGTCCTCTGCGTTGTACCTCACAGTGACAGGGGAGGGCAAGCACGGTTGTAAGCTGTCCTGGGGGAGCTTTTCTTGCTTATTCAAGCAACAAACCTGCCTCTTTAATTGGCCAAAGATTTGTTAGCACATCACCAGCAAATCTGCTCAAAGGACTACTAGGAGAGCACTACAAAAAAACCTGCTGCTGCCAACAATGCACAGCATAGCTCAGGTCTTTGTTTCCACAGTATTTCTTCTCAGTGTATTTGATTAGTTTGGTTAATTGAACATGCACCACACTCTATTATCATGCACCAGAAAGAGAGGTTTTGTGACTCAAACAAATATGGTCATTATTAGCTGCTTCTGACATAACAAACAGGACTATTAGCTTTGGAGAGGCAGAGTTCTATGGATGACTTTTTGGGAAATTGGCTGCTTAATCACCTTTTCTTTTTTTCCCCCCTTTTCTAGAAAGACCTCTCGTTCAGGGGCTGCTGGAGTGTTTGATGCAGGACTGAACAGGGGGACTTCACTCACAGCACTGTTAGGTCTGGGTAATACAGATGCCTTCCATCACTTCAGATTTATCTCCCACAAGGGCACCATCAGGAATCACTCAAAGCATCTCCACCAACTACTCAGCCCTTAGAGCACCACCGAGCCGTTCCAGCCAGGCCCAGGTTCATTTAGTGAGAGATTAAGGAAAAGTAATTAGTGACTGTGCTCAATGACTGACACTAAACCCAGCCAGCCCCCATACACACTGCTGTACTGGACAGTTGTCAGGCATACTCACCCCTTGCTTCTCCCTCCCAAACTGCTCTGGTTTCCATGCTGGACAATGACAACTTACTTGGAGAAACTTGTACTGATCTGGCAATGCCCAAACCAGTTACAATCCTAATTACAATGCTGCTGGAACATGTATGGTCCTACTGGTACAATGGGGGAAGCACTGATTCTCCACATCTCCTGACCCCTGAGCTTCTGGCGTCCATCACATATTGGTATCTGCTGGTCTGAAGAAAGTTTCTGCTGTGTTTGCACAGAAGCTGGATGGGCACCAGCTCTGCTGCTGGGATGGCACTATCCACCCTAGGAAAGAGGAGAAGCAGTCCCAGAGCATGGCATCTGTACTGCTTCCAGCACACCACCCGCAGGGGTTTGCTCACAGCACTGCCAGTTACATTGATAGCAGGTGACGAAAAAACTAGGTGTTCAGGATAAAAGCAACAAGCATTTGTTGTAAAAGGCACTTGAGGAAATGTGAACTTTCATTTTTAGCTTCATGTCATGTTTGGACTGGGGTCTGTGACCCATGTCAGCGCTGACTTCATTTGCCATCAGCTCTATTTTTTAATTTATAGTGGAAAATGCAATCATCAAAATGAAACTCTTCATAGCAAGCAATAAGTTTCAATGCTCTTTCTGCTACAAAGAAAGTTGTAAAATTGCTAAAATGACACTTTGACTATTTTAAACAGCAATCCACAGTTTCAGACAGCTTGCCTTTTCAGTGACAATAGTTCAAAGAACTGGGTTTGAAAATGTTTTTTTAAATGACTACAACTAAAATATCTGCTTTCAGATGGTTGGGATTGCGATTTTGGACTTGCCACCCAGTTTTAGAATCTGTTTTCTTAGTACCAAACATTTGTATGGGAGGATAGGTCACTTCTCCCTAGCCTGTTCACAGAATCACAGAATAACCATGATTGGAAAGGACCTCCTAGATCACTGAGTCCAACCATGCCCACAACAACAAAAAAACCTAAATACCTGAATACCTAAATACCTGATCGATCAACAAACATGAAATAATCCCCTACATACCTGCTGCTATAGCTGGACATGAAGAACCATGCTACATGTTTCTTAAATACCTCCAGGGGTGGTGACTCAACCACCTCCGCAGGAAGGCTGTTCCAGTGACCAGCCACTCCTTCTGTAAAGAATTTCTTCCTAATGTTCAATCCAAACATCCCCTGCCTCAACTTCAGACCATTTCCTGGTTTTGTCATTAGTTACTAAGGAGAAGAGGCCAACACTCACCTCTCTACAACCTCCTTTCAGGTAGTTGTAGAGGGCAATGAGGTCCCCCCTCAGCCTCCTGTGCTGCAAACTAAACATGCCCAGCTCCCTCAGCCTCTCCTCATACGACTTGTTCTCTAAACCCCTCACAAGCTTGGTAGCTTTCCTCTGGACATGTTTCAGCATCTCAGCTCCACAGAGACGTGGAGGAGATTGCTTATGGATTAAGATGTAACAAAACAGAGCACAGGATTAACTCTCCTAGGAGTTAATCCCAGTTAACTCTCCTAGGAGTAAAGGTGGTTGATGTTTCCACTCTTCTGGCTGAAGAAGTTCTGGAACATGTTGCTAAGTGTGCTCCTTAAGGAGCAAAAGTGTTTCATGATATTTTCTGGGAAGAGGAGGATTTCCTACACAGAGACAGAACCTGGTAGCTTCTCCAGTTTTCTGCAAAACACTTCCCTTTTCATATTTGGACTAACAACTAGTATTTACCACAGAGACTAAACTCACTAAAAAACAACTTCTATCCTTATTTAGATTTGTGTAGCCCATTTTGTTATCCAAGGCCAGCTGATTTCAGACAGACCTTTCAGCCACTGCTGTGTATAAGCTGAAGAGTACTAGACAGTTTAAGAACCATGTGAGTACCTGCCATGAATGCTGAAATGCATAGCAGCAATGAGCGCCTGTTACCCTTGGAACACTACTAGAATCTGAATGATCCCCCCAAACCATTAAAAATCCCCTATGGATGCTAGTAGGGTTTGTGGATGGGATCCCTTACTCTCTTAAACAAAGGAATTGGTTTAACTGGCTCCAGGTCAGGCAAAACAGGAAGGAAATGATGAAGGCAGTAGTGGTGGTATTTCTCAAGAGAATCGATGCAGTGCAGGCACAATTTACAGAGGTACCTGAGAACCAAGGTATTAGACAATCCTGGCATGGAAACTAATGTTTTATCTGCTCTAGAGACACTGAGACTACTATAGGTCTTAACAGGAATTGCTTAAATTTGAGCTCAAAAGATCCAGTTCTGGACCTTCTGTAAGCCAACTCTTTACTCTGGTCATCACCAGGTTGATATTTTCTTGCCAAAATGATGGTTCTTAGAAGTCTATGACCACAGTTTTGAGGAATTTTCCCCAGTTTCCATCACCATCTCTAGGATATGCAGTTCCTCAACAATATTCTAGACCAGGCTGCTCATATCATCCTTAGCGATAACATGGAAAAGTCTTGCTTAAGGTCCAGAGGCTAGCAGCTCATCATTTTGTTGCCAATGAAGGAAATCACCTTCAGAAAGTTATTCAGACCCATACATAAGGGTTTAGAAGCACCACTTTCCATCCCTGTAGAATAACAGTAAGGCAGCTCTGTTTCTAATTAGGAGCTTCCTATCCCTCTTTACCCGTTTACTGGTTTCACTCAAGTCAGGAGTACAAAGAAGCACAGGGTCTAAAGGACAGAAGAGTCTTGTGCTGTGGTCATGTGTACAAAATAGCATGTGAGATTCCAGACGCTCTGAACCATCTTAAAATGATCCTTGAATATTTAATGAAAACAAACAAACTGAAATGTGTTGCGAATGTTTCACAGCATTCCAGACTGGTGCTGCCAATGCTGAGCTTCTTCTATTGCTGAGCTGTGCAAAAGGACATTTTGACTGCTTTATTACATCGAATCATAAAATCATGCAAGTTGGAAAAGAGCTTTGAGATCATCAAGCCCAACCATTAACCCTGCTCTGCAAATTTCACCTCAACCATATCGCCCAACATCACATCTAAACAAGCTGTAAACGCATCCAGGGATGGTGATTCAATCTATTCCCTGGGCAGCCAGTCAACCACTCTTTCAGTGTACTCTTCTCATAATGTCCAGCCTAACTCTCTCCTGGTGCAGCTTGATGCCAGTCCATCTTGTTCTGTCACTAATGACCTGTGAGAAGAGACCAGCACTCAGTTCTCTACAATGTCCCTTCAGGTAGTTGTAGAGCCCAATAAGACAAACCCATGTGCACAACTTCAGGAACCATGAAACTAAAAGGCTGTAAAGCTCATAAGCATGCACTTCCCATCTTCCATGCTAATCCATTGCTCAACTGAGCTTCAAAACTAGAGTCCTCTTTCTTCTATCCACCTTCACTACATTGGTAAGAAATCAGTTGCTTTTTACTCAGGGTTGCTGACTAAGCACAGTCCCTTGAATAAAGGGCTCATCAATGCATACAGATTCTCCCTGCATGGCACAACACTCCTGCTATTATCAACTCCTGCACAAATCCCTAATAGAATTAAAACACATTATTATCATTATAAAATCCTGTTTTCAACTGCAGTACATAATCATAGACTCATATGATAGTCTGGTTTGGAAGACATCTTACAGATCACCTATTTCCAACTCCCACTAGACTAGGTTGCTCAAGGACCCATCCAGCCTGGATGCAGCCACTTAATAGTTATTCAGTAGAACTATTTAGATCATGGATTTACAAGCTATTGGGGACAGGCTCCCAGACGTGCTGAAATACGTTTTGTTCCCTTTTTCTCAATGCTTCGGTGCTAGAGAGGCATCAGCCAGAAATTCTAAAAGCGGAAAGCCTCTGTATTTTGTTAAACACAACAAACTGTTTTATAGGCGCAGCCTTGAGCAAAACCAGTATTTGAATCCTCGGTGTTTCGCCTTCCCTTCTGGTTCGATGGAGTCACCTCTAAAGACCAAGGAGTCACCCCATCCAACCCCCGTCGTTGTGCAGCTGCTTTGCCAACCTCGTATTGCAACGCACTGCCCACCCAGAGGGCAAATTCTTCCCCAAAACTCTACAAACAACTCTTTGGCACCTGCCTGACCTGAAGTTTCCCCGCAGCCACGGCCCACCCTGCGGGGGCACCGCAGGTTGCGGCAGCATCCCCGCGGTGGAGGGTTCAGCACCATGGACAGAGCTCCGGCGGCACCGGCGCTGCTGTCCCCGCCCAGCTCTCCCCGCCCAGCACTCCCCGCCGGGGTCCTGCTGTCCCCAGCCCCGCGGTTCCTGCTCCTCGCACCGGTGTCTTGCTCCCTCAAGCCCCGAGGTTCCTGCTTCTCTCAACGGAGTCCTGCTCCCTACAGTCCCGGGGTTCCTGCTCCTGCCAGCCCTGAGGTTCTGACCCGCAAGCACCAGCCGCCTCGGCCCTGCTACTGACTTTTCTCCAGGCTACACTGTTGCAATGCTCTCCTGCGGGGGAGTCAAGGAGGCAGGAGGCAGCTAGAAGGCCAGGCGGATGCACAGTGCTTGTCATAATACTTGTTATAAACCAGCACCACTAAAGCCAGTGCAATGGGGTGTATCAGCAGGACAGCACCACAGTCCTAGATCTGTGGCCAAGCCATGGCAGGTATTTGGACACAACAATGGCTGAAAAAAAGGGTTTTGGGAGAGATGGGTTATACCAGCAGATTATCAGATTAGTCTTGTTCAACTGAACAAGACTAAACTATCCAGTCCAGACTTGACCATTAAAGTGGGGGCTTCTGGTAAGGACCAGCCTGTTGAGCATAGCAGTGCATCCATAAACCATTTACTGATGCTGTAAAACAGACCTATCTCACTATGCAGAGACCATCACCTGAGTAACATTCCTGAGTGCAAACTGGAAAGACCTGTGGTCATATTTGTAGTTGTATGACAAGCAATAAAAAGGAAGGCTTTCTTGCCTTAAACAAAACACACTGAAACCTATCTTTGAAAGACTTTTACAATATCCTTCGTCCTAAGATATAAAAAGGCCCAGAAATGATGGAACTGGATTAGAAAAGAGCAAGCACTACTTCAGCAGAACAAGGTCCATTAAAAGGTAACAGCCTGATGGAGGTCAAACACACATGAATAGAGTGTGTCTGGAAAACTGCCATCCTGAGGATGGGCTGCTAAACAGGTACTGTGAATTATCTGAAATGCCCATTTCTACTATAAGGAGCCAATGCTCCCAAAGAGAAGCCAGGGCTGTGCTCTTCTCTGCCTCGAGATATTCAACACAATGAATGGCAGTAACTGGTCTGACTCGACTGGGCATGGGGAAGGTAAAATAACACTCTAGGAGATGATAATCCAATTCCTTTGCAAAAGAAATAAATCTCCATTACTGCTCCACACCTCTCCTGCAGTTTCCAGTCGTCCTGTGTGTCAAAGGAACTGCTTTTATGATGGATCTGGGGTATTTATTATGACAACATGAGGCATAAACACTGCCCAGCATAAAACAGCCTGAGAGCTCTGCTTCCAAGTTAAATGCAATAAGAAGAGAAAACCTCACTACACCAGGGAAATGAAGACTGCTTTAGTGGATTATGGCGGGAGCATAATGCTTTTACTACGGAGAATCTCATACCCTTCTCTAGTCCAAAGTTCATGAGGAATACCCTTGTTATTTCAATTACTCTTAACCCTCCTTCTTCCCCCAGAAAATTCACGTGAAGAAAATACCAAAACACAAAGGCAATAACCATCCAGAGAAACCTTTCAAAGCAACAGTCTTCTCTCTCATGGGAAGAGACTTCAAATGTGAGTAGTGCTGGAGTCCTGCTTGCCAGACCCCTAAATGTCTGCAAGAATGTGATTTTGAAATTATAGTGCAGTGCTTGGCACAGTTAAACTTAGGCCAATCAAAGAGCTTTCTTGGTCCTCCTTGTAACAGTCTGCTGCCAGACCTCGTCCATGATGGCACCTGGACAGCCCTCTTCACTTCTCCTGCTGCTGTACTGCTGCCATGCAGAAAATACTTCATAAATGAAGAGTGATCCCATTAGCAGGGTTCCCCACCCAGGGAGCTGGGGCCTTTATACGGAAGGTGCATGGACCAGTCTCCTTCCCTAAAACTGCTTCTGCCAGGTGGGGCCAGGAGGAAGTCTTTCTTCTTCAGCATGTGCTAGAGGAGCTTTTCTTGCTTTATATGAGACAGATTTTCAGCAGGAGGAGAGGAAGCTCCTCTCCACTACAGTCTGAGGGCTAAGATGTTGCTGTATTCTCTAGAAAGATTATGATGGTTTTGTCTTCTGAGGAGAAATATGGAACTGAAACTGCTCTGAATGATTCAACCATAACCCAAGATTTGTGTGTCCAAGGGCAGAGCAATTCTGCTCACAACTGCCTTTTAAAGAAACACCCAGTTACTGGGGTCTGCACAAACACCTTATACATTAAAGTCCCCTTGAAAGGAATTCAGGATTTGTGGATGCTGTCCCAGTTTACGTGCATGGTAGCCTCTCAGCTGCCTGGCCCTTCCACACTGAGGGCTTTCCTCCACAGGCAGGAGGACCACTTTCAGGTTTTGTAGGAACATATACTCACAGACCAAAGTTTAGAAGCCCCCGGGATTAGTTTGCAACTAAGAGAGGTTCTCAGGATGGCAACTTTAGACTTAGAAGCCTGAACTCCACCTACAATATGAATTTTTAAATGGGTCCAGACCCTCAACACCTCTGCAGACTGAGGCCTTAGCAATAAAAATTGAATTACCCCAGAGTGGAAAAAATTCTTGCACTGAAGCACAAAAAGTGTAAAGCGCACCCTCCACCCTTCTGACTCAGTGGCACCTAAGTAGGTGCTTAAAGTTACAGTTGGGCAGGCGATTTTCTAAACAAGCTAAATCTAAGGGTTCTTGAGTGCTTGGCTGCATGCAGTCCTGCACGCTGGCAGTTCCTTGGCTTCAGCCCTGGGGAAAACACTTTGCTGCACCAAAGCTGTAAGCAGACTATGCAGCCCAGGTCAGTTATGGGGTCAGAATCTATCTCTAAGCACAAGGGCATCAATGCACCCTGACTGCTACTCTCATACCAAATGATACTCTATTTTGTTTCCCTGTAACAGGAGTTTGAAGATTAAACAGAAAAGATGGGACAGAAATTTAAAAATTGCTAAGCTCAAATTTCAGTTTGATAATTTGCTTTGGGGGTGCTAACATTATAACATTTTCAGAGGATATTAAAAAAGGGCATTAACTCTTTAACTGACATCTTTCTGAATGTCTTTTTTCTTTTCAGAACACATTATATTCAGTTAATCTTTAAATAAAGCTAATTACCACTTCTATCTTTAGGATCAAATGCTCTCTTAATGATGCAGGGAAGAAAAAAGACATTTCTATGTACTTTCTGACCAGGTTTGGTACGTAGCTGTACAGAACAGGAAGGAAGGATGTAATGCCTAATCACCCCAGTCAATGTGGGGTTTTGATCGCTAAGGTTTTGATCAAGCCCCATACTTCCAATGGCTTCCTTTAGCAAAAGACTTCCTAAGTTGAACAGAACAATCAGTTACATTCATATAGCAAAGGTCCCCTCTTTATTTCAAAGAATCACTGAATTATTGAAGCTGGAAAACACCTCTGAGTTCATCCAGCCCAGACCATGACTTAACATTACCACATTGGCCAGACCAGGGCACTAGGGGCCACAGCCAGTCTGTCCTTCACCTCCAGAGTTGGGGACTGCACCACTGTCCTGGGGAGTCCATTCCAGTCTCTGATCACCCTTTCCATGAGGAAGTACTTAATAATATCATTGAATCATAAAATCATAGACTCATAGCTGGAAAGGATTTCCAGGATCATCAAGTCCAATCTTCATTCCAGCAGCTCCCTAACCACTAGACCATGGCCTCAAGTGCTCTAGCTACTCAGTTATTAAATATCTCCAAGGACAGGGAGTCCACCACCTCCCTGGGCAGCATGTTCCAGCGCCAAACCAGTCTCTCAGGAAATAATTTCTTTCCAAGATCCAATCTAAACCTCCCCTGATGTAACTTGAGGCCATTTCCCCTCATCCCATCATTAGTAATTTGGGAGAAGAGACCAGCACCAGCCTCGCTACAACCTCTTCTTAGCTAGCTGTAGAGAGCAAGAAGTTGTCCTCTCAGTCTCCTCTTCTCTAGACTAAATAACTCCAGTTCCAGCTGCTCTTCACAGGACCTGTTTTCCAGACCTCTAGCCAGCCTTACTGCCTTTCTCTGGACCAGCTCCAGCGCCTCAATGTCCTTCTGATACTGTGGCACCCAAAACTGGACACAGTATCCAACCTAACCGTCCCCTTTAAACAACTACTGCCATCAGAATCACTTCCAGGACACAAGAGTCATCTGCAAGATCTACTCTCCCTTGCAAAAAACTTCAGCTGCAATGGAATTAGTGTTATTATTGAGGCTGGAATAGACCTCTGAGATCATCAAATGGAGCCCATGATCGGGCACCGTGATATCAGCCAGACCATGGCACTACTTGAGTGGAACAGTCCTGTTGCACAACCAGACCTTTGTCTCAAGTGGTTTTCTTTGTTGTGGTAATGACTGATACCTATGAAATGGAAGATCCCTGACACCCACAGAGCTCTCCGCAACATTTGCTTTCCATACGTGACAGGGCTTTGTACCAGCATTTTTCACTAGAGCTGCTCAAAGGATTTTCCTAGAAGTTAATTTGGCTTCTAAGGAAGGACGGATGTAATGAAATTAAGCCTCTTTGCTAGTAAATTATCTTCCTTTTTTGATAAGGAATCACCAAAGCATTTTGCTGTGATAAACTCCACATGCCTTGTCTGATATCACAGTGAGCACAGCACACAGGAAGAATGAAATACAATTGTTGGCTTTTCAAACTATATTGAAACTAAATGATTTCACTACATTGAAAGGAAATACCACAATGGTGTTGAAATTCAGTAGCTCAGGAATATGCTGAATAATTTTTTTTTTTTAAGAAAAAAGCACACTTTAACAAAACTTCAGCTTTTCACCCTGGTTCTGGCCAAAATAGAATTCTGCTGTCACCCAACAAAGGAGCTGCTCTCAGAGGACTCTGAGCATGGCTGATCTGGGAAGGCACCAAATCGTAACTCCTCAACCTCTGAATGAAAGCTCCAAGCATCGGGCATTTACAGGCCAAGCTTAGGAAGTAACTGTGCTGATGGGCTCCTACCAAGGCATCTGACAGAACATGGATTTGTTTGAAATCTTCAAAGCAGCTCTCAGGCACAAGGAGAGTTCATTCTGAGATCCTCAACACTTCCTTTTGGATTAGTTTCTTTGGTGCAAGGGAGACAGTGACTAAACCAAATGCTTTACCTCAAGAACTGTGCAAAAGGATTATGACAAACAAAGCAAAACCTTGTCTCAGAGCAACCAGACTTCTCTCAAACTCTAAAGCTTATAAACTCTCTTCCAAATGGGCTAAGGCCACCATCCCTTAACAAAGCAACCTGTGAAGCAGATCTGATCCCCACCCCCCAGCACGTGCCCTAGGTAAAAGGATGGGGATCCATAGCTATATCAATTTGCAGTCAGACACTTTGCTGCAGTGCTTTGTTTTACTTTCCAGTAAAGGCATCTGGTTGGCAACAGGCAGGGCAGCACCTAGGATTAGGAGGACCCACATTAGCTATTCCCTTTCCTGCAGCTTCAGGGGGTATGGAGCAGGTGCCTCACACTGCATTCCCACAGGCTCCTGCTTGGCTGCCAGCCAGTCTGAGGACAGCTCGGAGCAGCTGTCCAGTTTGATGGGAGGGCCTGGACATTTGAGTGTGAGGCCACATGTCATGAGGAAGGGCAAATGCCATCATTGTCTTGCTCTAATCTAGGATAATTCCCTCTCAGAAACATGATCAGGCCAGTGTAACCTTGGTGTTGAGATCCTGGGTGAACCCAGGTGGGGAAGGCTACTTCCTTCTCTTTGTTAAATCATGCCGGGGTGGAATGTGTTTTCTTTTCTTTTTAGCCAGGCTCCTAAGAATTCAGGTTACAAAAGCCCCTGAGACATTCCAGTCTGTTTTCCCAGCACCTCAAGTGAAGGAGAAAGCATCTGAGTGCCTGAGTGCATTGGTGCCATGGCAAGTGCCATCTCCTGAGCAGAAGAATGGAGATGAGAAGAGAAACTCAGCCTTTGAGAACATGTTTCTTAGTTCACTCACTTGAAGCTCATTTCTAAACCACCCCTGTGGATACTACTGGGAATTTTGTCACTGATGGAAGCCAACCAGACCTACAGCCAAACCTTAACCTCCCTTGAAAGTGTAGGAAGGGGAAAGAAAACCACTTGATGTATTAGATATGAAATGATGTTTGCACACACATGACCCTTTAAGAGTGAGTTACTTATGCCACAGGATGGTTTTAACAGTCAAACATCACAGTGATTTGAACAGATTATGTGTAAAACATCTACTTTAGTCTAAACACATGGCAGCAATTGATGTAGGAATCAACATATTTTAGTGTGTGGTGAAGGTCAAATCCAATGACCACAGTTGTTTCTTCAGCTTCAAATGCAATTAGAGACTGTGAAAGGGAGAAGACAAGTAGCTGTTACAGAGAGAACCAAGAGCACTTACCCTACTTTTGCCTCTGCAGATGCTAAAAACTTTGAAAAAAATAAAAATAAAATCAGCTACTGCAGCAACACACCACCATTAAGTGCTGCCCACCTAAATGTCATTCCCTTTAGGAGAGAAACCAGCTACTGTGGTTCCTCTGGGAAGATGGTGCAGAACAAGTTAAGGCAGGGAAAACTGAAGTCCTGTGTTCCATTTGTGGAATCCAGGACAAAACATTATCACAAAGAAATTTTCCAGAACACAGAGACAGGACCCTATTACTAGACATCACCATTAGCTAGCCAGGCTCCACTCAACAGCTACACCCACCTCCACACTCTGCAGATTGCTTCTGACCAAGACATCTTTTGAAAATAAGAAACACCAAAAAGTCATGCTGCTTTTAATGTAAAAAAGTGTTCTAACTTAGGTTATTTGATGGCAGGAGAGGGGCACAATCATGGAGTCGAATTGTGTGCCTCAAAATGGTGGGATAGCCACCATATAAGTTTTGAGAATGCTTGATCAAGAAGACAAAAAGCAAGTAGCATCCCTTCTGCACCCCAAACCTTGACCCCAAAGACAGTGAAGACTGTCATTGCAGAACTAAAGAAATGTTTTCCAGATGGTTTCTAGTTCACTCAAAGCCAAATTAATGGCAACAGCAGAGCAGGTCAGCTGTGGTCTCATGGAGCCAAATCTTCAAGGGTGGAGACTCTGATACTTCTCTAAGTACCTGTTCCAGCTTGCACTACCCAGTGATTTTATTTTTCCCCCACCAAATATTAATTCTAACATTTAGAAGATCATTTTTGGCAATATAATGTTGCCAAAAAAATCCTATTTTTTTAATTTATTCTAAATAATAACTTTTTAAAAAAAAATTATTTATATGGCAACAAATTCCATATAATTTCCAATTACCAAGTGAAGAAGATCTAGACTCTGATATCCTCAATATTTCCCTTGAAGTAGTTTTAGAGTGCTATTAGATTGCCCTTCGCAAGCCCTACAAGTCAGGGAGCACCAGTACTTCCCTCTAGTGCACAAGATTGGGATTTCCTGAGGAGAATTACAGTAATGATCTGCATGTCACTGCAAGGAGGATAGGGATGGGTTGCAGCCTCAACATGCAAGGAGGTCACTTTATGCTTCATGAGGCCTTGAAATTATTGCCCTGCTTTGGACACTAGAAGAAGACATGCTCTACACCAACACTAGCCTGAGATCCCAGGAAACTACATCCTGGGCCAGGCTACCTCCCACACAGGCTCTTGTGGGCTGAGTCAGTCTTTATAACTAACATCTCCTCAATAGAAAGTGCTACAACACTCCACAGGGATTGACTACATTGAGTCTTTTTCCAGATGATAGAATCATAGAATCATGGAATCACTACGAACTGGAAGGGACCTCAAACATCTAGTCCAATCCCCCTGACA
>VXBP01004181.1:6906-33225 GCA_013400115.1 Rhinopomastus cyanomelas
TTGGCCCTCTTGGCCACAAGAGCACATTGCTGGCTCATAGTCATCCTGCTGTCCACCAGGACCCCCAAGTCCCTTTCCCCTACACTACTCTCCTACAGGTCAGTCCTCAGCCTATACTGGTACCTAGGGTTGTTCTTGCCCAGATGTAAGACTCTGCACTTACTCTTGTTATAGCTCATTAAATTTTTCTCAGCCCAGCTCTCCAGCCTGTCCAGGTCTCACTGAATGGCAGCACAGTCTGCAGGGGTGTCGGCAACACCACCCAGCTTTGTGTCATCAGCAAACTTGCTGACAGTGCATGCCAATCCCTCATCCAAGTCATCAATGAATAGACTGAACAGGACGGGTCCCAGCACCGATCCCTGGGGCACTCCACTAGATACAGGCCTCCAACCAGACTCTGTCCCATTGACCACCACTCTCTGACTTCTACCCTGTAGCCAGTTTACAATCCACCTCACTACCTGAAAATCTAGGCCACACTGCCTCAGTTTGGCTTTAAGGATGCTGTGAGAGACATAGAATTGTTGGAGCAAGTCTAGAGAAGGGCCGTAAAGATGATCCAAGGGCTGGAGCACCTTTGCTATGAGGACAGCCTGAGATCTGTGGTTGTTCAGTCTATATGACAAAAGACTCTGGAAAGGCCTTAGACCTGCTTTCCAAAACCTGAAGGGAACCTACAGGAAGGTTGGAGAGGGATTTTTCACAAGTGTGCCTAGCGAAAGGACAAAGAGAAATGGTTTTAAACTAATGGAGAATGCTTAGACTAGATCTTAAGAAGAACTTCTTTGGTACAAGGGTGGAGAGACTATGGAATAGATTTCCCAGAGAGGTTGTGGATGCCCCCTACCTGGAGTGTTCAATCAGGTTGGATGAGACCTTGAGCGACCAAGTCTAGTTGAGAGGCATCCCTGCTCACAGCAGGGAGATTGGAGTCAATGATCTTTAAGGTCCCTTACAACCTTACCCATTCTGTATTTCTATATTTCTATGATTAAATGTGGGGTTTTTCCTTCTTTGTCTAAACCATGTTTTTCTCTAGTACTTTCTGCTTTCCACAACAAAGTTGGAGGCAATCAATGACTTTGTGAATAAGCAGACCATAGCACACTGTCACCATACTTACGCTCTTTCCCCAAATAGTAAATCCTTATACATCCAAAAAAGAATATCTTTAGTAATATTTATAATCTATCCAGTATTTTTTATCAAACCTATACATACAACTCTGTCAAATTTAAAATTATCTTCTGATTCAGAAAAAAATGCCTTTACCCATCATCTAATAGATCATGATACATAGTAAAAGTAAAAAATTTAGTCTTACTATGCTCTGTTGTTCTGTGATTATGTGGAGTAAAACATAGCCCTTTCAAGGATATTTTATTTATTTTGTAGACATGAGATGAATTTTTTCTTTTTTTTTGTGAATTTAGAAAAAAATGGTGAAGGAGTAAACCAGTAATATTAATATGCAAACAAGAATGAGACTATTAAGAACTATTAAGTCCAGCTCCTGAAAACATGTCAGCCATGCTGAAAAGTTAGTCTTACCAGTTTGTACTAACTTCAACTTAATTATTCATTATACAACACATAAGTAAGTTATAACTCTGCAGTCATCCAATAGGAAACTGTAATGTGCTTTAATGTTATTTAATGTTACCCTCTAGCAGAATAGTAGCCTATTTTGAGATGAATTCTGTATATTTTTATTGCACTATTTTCAACAATATCTTGGTTTGTTCACTTTTGACAAGGAAATGAAAAGTTTCTAGCATTTAAGACGTCATGGAAGAATGCATGTTTCAGGTCAGATGCGTGGAATAATCTTAGTTTAGATAGCTATGAGTTTAGACTTGCATATTTTCCTCTGCAATGTGTGCTCAATTGCAAGATAAAGAACTCCTGATTTTATTCTCACTTATTTTTAGTGTAGAAATAATATCAGTGATTTTGTTAGAGTCATCTCTGATTTGAACTCGTACAGTGAGAAAAGCACACTCCTTTTTTTCTCATCATCTTCTCTTCTGTTCCTGTGTGATTTGGTCTAGGTGATCCTGCTGTTGCAGGGGGATTGGACTAGATGATCTTTCGAGGTCCCTTCCAGTCTATAATGATTCTATGATTCTATGATTCTCCTCCTCTCTTCCTCCCCTCCCATCCCCTTCTCTCTTCTCCTCTTGTCTCTTCCTTTTAAATCATGGTTGTCTGAGGTGTCTGAGGTACTTACATTGCACAGTGGAGATTCAGATATAGTGCCTTTCAGAGAGCCACTGTTGAAAGATGAGCAAAAGTAGGGCTGTATCTGCTATAGATATTCCTTGTAATTTTATTAAAAGCTATAAAATAAAGAGGAGGAAATCAAGACTCAAGTCCTAATTTCAATATTATTATAAAACATGATTTCAGTTCCAACATTACAAAAAAAATATAGTACTTATCTGGTTTACTTGTATAAACTTAATTCCATTGCTTTTCATCCTTTCCCTACTAGTCTGTGCTCTCACCTTTTCATCAAACTTGTTTTTGGCAGCACTTGCATACTTTTTAAGTTCTCCATGCATCTCAGTGGATTATTTTTTAAAGTACTGGTATTAAAAACTGCTATAAATAATAGCACAGATACAAGTCTTATAAATTACCGCTGCAGATGTTCAAACTATTTATAGTACAAAAAATATGCAAATGATCAAGAAAAACTTGATTGGATAGCTCAGTATCACCACTGAGGATACTGATTTTTGTCAGGAAATCAACTGAACATGCATTGAATTATATTTTTATCCAAAGATCTTTGAATAACTAGAATAACAATGCTATTGATCCACTTCACAGTGGTCAGAGAATGCATTTTCTCTTCTTACCTGATTTCAAGGTTAAGGAGGTGATTTGTCTTGATTGGACTGTGTCTTTGGAAGACACCAGTTTCAGAACACAGGATACTTATGTTCAGTATTAGAGAGTTCACAGACACACAGAATAATGAGGACTGATTACACGCATTTATTTTTGTTATTTATCAGCTTTTAAACACTCACAATCTTTTGAGACTGCTTTCCATTTTCTTGTCAGTTTTGAACAACTTCCTGTGACACTACTTTGACCTTAATATGCTCATACTGAAGGGCTTGCTCAACACAAAAGCAGTCTTTTAAGGAAAGGACTGCGATATCAATCATTTTTCAACGCTGCAGAAACCCACCCTTCCATATGGAAGAAATATCCTTGACTTACAGATAATCCCACCTCCCAACATTTCTCTAGACTGTTTTCTGTATTTGGTTTTGTATTTTCTTTGCTGTTAAAGTTTCTCCACAGCAGCAAGCAGGCAATACCACAACTAACTTCTACTTCAGTGATGCCAGAAACAAACATAGTCTTTTATAAACAATCCAATTGTGAAAAGAAATATAGCTTGTTCTGAACCAAAAAATGACAAAAGTGTTTCACATTGTTCATTCAGAAGAAAGAATTATTCTTAGGAAAATACAGCCAAGAGTTGATTAAGAACTAAATGTTTGCACTAAAAATGTAAGGGTAAATAAAGTTAATCATTCCGTCACAGCTTCAAGGAGCTGGTTAGTATAAGTACAAAATTGAAGTCTTGAATCTTTTATGTTGAAGTGATTTATTAGCAATTAATTCATAACACAAGATGTAGATAGAGTCAATTTTCAACCCAACCATGAGACTACACAACAACTGAAACAGAAAAAAATATATTTGAAAATAATGTATTTAAGTATGGTACATAAAGGAAGAAGGTAGAATATGAAATAGAAATGAAAATACGAAATGATGACAGAAATATTTTACTATCTCTTGAATTAAACAACCTCTAACTGTTTAAGTGGCAATATTGATTTCCTAATGATGCACACTTGTGCATCCAGATAAGGTCCAGATCACTGGGTTGATATGACAGATCCATTTCATATTTGTGTTAGGTTTACATTAAAGATAAATTGCTAAGCCAAAGACAGAAGGTTGTAAATGCAATATTACCTTTACTGAGGCTGGCAAAAAATAGTTTAATGACTGTAAATGCCTTGCCATAATTAATATAAAAGAAGAATCTATATACATGGTTTTATTTCATAGAATCATAGAATCATAGAACCTGGATGGGTTCCTGTGTGGCTTGGTTTAGGTGATCCTGCTGTTGCAGGCGGATCGGACTAGTTGATCTTTTGAGGTCCCTTCCAATCCGTAATGATTCTATGATTCTATGAAAAAATTGGTGATTTACTCTTCAGTAAATCCAGGTTGTCCAAGTAGAGGGCCTAATATGGAGACCTAACCTATTCCATAGAGAGGTCTGCTGCCTCCCTAGTGCCCAGGTAGGGGACATTTTAGGTAAAGTCCCCAACGTTGTGAGTCCTACAGACTACTATCCGCTTCTGGTCTTTCAAGTGGGTAGTGATGATGCAACAATGAAAGAATCACAATCAGTTAAGAGGGACTTCAGGACCTCAGGGGAACTACTGAAGGGATCAGGAGCTCAAGTTGTATTCTCCTCTATTCCTCTAGCATCAGCGATGGGCGACAGAACATTTAGGAAGAGCCAGAAGCTCAATTCATAGCTCCAGAACTGGTGTCATCAACAGGGGTTTGGATTCTACAATCACAGCTCTGTTTACAGGGCACTGGAGCTCCAAACAACCAATGGGATGCACTTGTCACAGAGGGGGAAGAGAATCCTGGGGCAGGAATTGGCAGGGCTCATTGATAGAGCTTTAAAGTGGGTTTGAAGGGGGAAGGGGTAAATACTCTCCTGTTGGCTGGTGACAAGCACTGGGGCAGTATACCAGTGGCAGAGGGATGGAGAGCCAATGAGGACCCTCAACTTGCCCTGGAACAAGCCAAGGATGATGAACCAGGACAGTCTGTGGAAATCAAGAGCAACTGGCACAAGAAGAGGACAGGGCCAGCCCAGCTGAAGTGCCTCTGTGCAAATGCACAGAGCTTGGGCAACAAACAGGATTAATTAAGGGCCATTGTGCTGCTGGGATGTCATGACATAGTGGCTACTACTGAAACCTGGTGGGATGATTCCCACAACTGGAATGTAGGGATAGATGGGTACAAGCTCTTTAGGAAGGGTGGGCAGGGAAGGAGAGGAGGAGGTGTTGCCCTCTATATCAGTGGTCAGCTGGAATCAGTGGAGCTCCACCTGGGGAAGGATGATGAGCTAGTCGAGAGTGTGTGGGTTAAAATAAAAAGGAAGACAGGGGAAGGTGATGTTACTGTAGGGGTCTGCTACAGGCCACCTGACCAGCAGAACCAAGTAGATGAGGCCCTTCACAGGCAGATAGTAGCGACTTCCAGGTCACAGGCCCTGGATGGCGGGTATCACAGTATCACAGTATCACAGTATTATCAAGGTTGGAAGAGACCTCATAGATCATCAAGTCCAACCTGTCACCACAGAGCTCAAGGCTAGACCATGGCACCAAGTGCCACGTCCAATCCTGCCTTGAACAGCTCCAGAGTTGGCGACTCCACCACCTCCCTGGGCAGGCCATTCCAGTGGCCAATGACTCTCTCGGTGAAGAACTTTCTCCTCACCTCAAGCCTAAATTTCCCCTGGCGCAGCTTGAGGCTTGAGCTTGAGCTTGGGTAGCGACAGGATTGGGGGAAATGGAGCAAAGCTGGAGATTTAGACTGGATATGAGGAGGAAGTTCTTCACTGTGAGAGTGGTGAGAGCCTGGAATGAGTTGCCCAGGGAGGTGGTTGGGGCCCCATCCCTGGTGGTGTTTAAGGCCAGGCTGGATGGGGCTCTGGCCAGCGTGATCTAGGGTGGAGTGTCCCTGCTCATGGTGGGTGGGTTTGAACTGGATGATCAGGTGGTCCCTTCCAACCCTGAGTGATTCTGATTCTATAACTTGTCCAATGAAGTGATCCTGCTGTGGCAGGGGGATTGGACTAGATGATCTTTCGGGGTTCCTTCCAATCCCTAATGATTCCGCGATTCTATGATTCTAACTCTCATCCTCACAATAATTTGGTTTTTTTGTCTTGCCTGTCAACAACTACAGTGAATGAAAACATTAACCTGTGGATTTAAAAATTCACAAATAAAAACCACTGAAACTATTCCCCCCACCCCGAATTTAAAGATCAAATTCTCCTTAGCTGGTAAAGATTCAAAAGTGGTATTAATAAAAGTACTGAGAGAGTTGGATAGAATTTTATGTAAAAATCTTTCAACTTTTTTCTGGTCCTTTAAATAGATCAAGATTATTAATGGCCCAGGCAAAAGGTTTGACCTGGTTCTTTCTCATAGACAGCTTTACGTGAAGATCAATACTCATGTTAATTATGTAGACATATCTGGAAATTGAACTGACACCTAGGTTTTTTACATGTGTTAGTGTTCAAAAGAACATTTGTCAGAGTAGAGATTGCTGTTCACATGAATGCTTAACACCGTATTTTAACACAGAAACGTACTGAGTTTTGAAAACAGCATACCTGAAAATCATGAAAGTCTCAAAAAGGTTTTTAGTGTCAAGCTAAAATTTCTGCATAAGTCCATAGGTGGAGAGGGTTGGATCATAGTTGTTGTGGATAAGAAGTAAGTCACATAATGGAATGAGGGTTAAGGTAACAAGCGGTTAATGAAATGTATTAGTGAAGATTGAAATCAATTAGTGCATATCCTGTTCAACCTCTGAAAAGAGCGTTATGTGGCTATATTTCCCTTCTTTTGATGTTGAATTTGGGCCCCCTTAACATAGTTTTAGGCAGTAGACATATTACAATGAAATAAAAGCTAGTAATAGATTGGTATTTTAGAACATTCTCTGATTACAGAGTTTATTCTCAAAAGCCAGTAATTTGAAATAAAAATACTGAAAGGGTCACAAAAATAGCTATCAAGTATAACTCTCTTTCACACTGGCTGCTGGGTGAAGAAAGAGCAATAGAAAACACTGGAAAAGGTTGCAGAGGATTTTAAGATATTATTGAACCAATAGCATGAACAAACATGATTTAATTAGAGCCAGTCAGTGAGGTTTAAGAGGGGAAATTCATGCTCAAACAAATTAAAAGGTCTTCAAAGATGTTATTGTCATGCAGTTCTGTGTGATTTTGGGTTCTTGTAATGGGATATGGACCCATCCACCTCTGGGTCATTACTTCAAATTTAATCAAGGTTAGTGGCAACCAAAAGTTGTTAATGACCGGTGACTGGTATGAAATAAGCTGAAGGGTCTCCTTTGTACGCTTCTTGGACACTAGCCTACATCAAAAAAAGCTCACAATTGATACTGCTGCTCTCAACCTTAACAGTGATGAAGGGACTGCATGGGTTTACAGGCTACACTTGCCTCTGATCTTTCTAGGTCAAAACTAAAAGAAATAGCTTTGCTGCACCTAAGCAGTTATGTGAAATACTTAGCTAAAACATCATATGCAAATAATAAATAAAAATCAAGAAATAAAAAAGGGAAAACAAAAAAAAGGACAAATAGCACAGTGCTAACTCAAAGCTTATGCTTTGTTTGTTTTACTCTTTATGAAAATTTCTGAAAAAAGTGTTTAATGGAGGACATAGTGCTTATTATAGGTTTAGCAAAAGTAATCCAGTTTATAAAGGTAATCTAAATCTGTAGATTCATGTATGTCTTAAAAAAATACGTATTTACTCTTAAATTAAAAACTATTATTACCAAAAAAAGAGAACAAAAGCAATTCCAGTACCAAATATCTTGTAGTAACTATGGCACACAGCAAGAAATTAGGTAGCACCAGTAAAAGGCTGAGATCCAGTAGATTACTTCATTGCTAATTTTCATTTGAATATACAACTGTTTCTTCAAAACGTGTCTAAAAAGAATTTGAGTAGTTTTTCTACTTGTTTTTGTACTATGTGGTGATCACTTTCCAGTATTTTAACCCATGAAGACTTAGTTAAAAAAAATCCTTGTATTACTATGAACCTTCCACTTCAGATTACTTGTTCAGTTGAGCCCAGTTCCACCAATCCAAACAGCCACGGGGCTGACTTTAGAAGCACCAGAATATATGAAATTGTATATGAAAGAGAAGATGCAAAATAACATTAGTGAAAAAGGGAAACTTTGGGATAAATGCTGTGTTTAGTCATATATGGATGATTGACAACAACAGATTAAAACTTGTATTGTTTAGGGCTTAAAACAGGGGGAGTATTGTTTAACCAGGAAATGAAAATTAAACAATGAATAGAAATACAGGTATTTCACTGTAATGATAATGACTACATGGAATAATTTGCTACTAAGATCAGTAACAACGATAACAGCAAATGGTAATGAAAACAGCAAAGACTATCAGATAGGAGAACAAGAAAAGGAAAGAAAGTGGATATAAAAGTAACTTTAACTCTGCTTTTCACCTCGGTACTTCCACTTCAAGTTGTCCTGTTTTCTATGTAGTGCTGCTCTATGGATCAGTGTTCATCTTGCCAAAATATGCAACATTTTAATAGTAAGTCAGAATTTTTTTTATAATATGTCTTGCAAATACATATAATGTAGTTTGCAAATGCATATAATACATTACAAATAATCAGAAGATAAACAGGACATTAAAGATATTATTCCTCACTGTTTTTCAGGACAAAAGACCAACAATTTTACTTATTCTTGAAATAAAAAAACCCAAAAATATCCACCCTAATGAATGCATTTTAAAAATAGTTTACTCTTTTTAATCGTATTAATGCATGCAGGTTTAACAAATGGTAATCATACAATCAAATAATAGAATTATAGAATGCTTTGGGTTGAAAGGCATCTTGAAAGCTCCTGTGATCATCAGGTTGACCATCGACTAGATTGGATTGTTCAGAGTCCAACCGAACCTTGAATGTTTCTAGTGATGGGGTTACTACCACCTCTCTGGGCAACGTTTCACTTTTTCATGGCAAAAAGTTTCTGCCTTAGATGTAGTCTGAATCTACTTTATTTCAGTTCATGTTCCTCTTGTGCTGAGGGGTCCAGATAGAATCATATCATCATCATGGCTGGAAAGGACCTCTGGGATCATCAAGTCTAGCCCTCATTCCAACATCTCCCTAACACTTAGACCATAGCCTCAAGTGGTCCATCATTTTTTAAACACCTCCAGGGACAGTGACTCCACCACCTCCCTTGGCAGTCTGTTCTGGTGCCCAATCACTCTCTCAGTAAAGAACTTCTTCCTAATATCCATTCTAGACCTCCCCTGATGCAGCTTGAGACCATTAGTAATTGGGGAGAAGAGACCAGCACTAGACTCCCTACAACCTCCTTTTAGGTAGTTGTAGAGAACAATAAGGTTTCCTCTCAGACTCCTCTTCTCTAGACGAAATTACCTCAGTTCCCTCAGCCTCTCTGTCATGGTTTGACAGGTGTAGATTTGATGTTTTCAATGTTTTTGTGTGTTTCTGCAGAAAAACCACACTTTTTGGTTTGTTTTTTTTTTTTTTAGCTGTGCCTTCTCCTATTCGCCCCACCTGCCCCTTGGCGAGAATGGTGTTGCTGGGTAGGGTGGGCAGCGGAAGCTTCCGCATTCTCTCTCAGGAGCTCTCTTCTCCTGGTAGTACATGGAGAGCTGCTCACCCACCTCGGCTCTGCTGGGAAGCTCTCCCCACAGAGAGAGAAGGGTCAGCTAAAGGCAAAACAGGAACTGGCTGGTTCCTGGCCAGAGTGACACTGGAGTCAAGGGTGATGCGAGCTTGCCAGCTAGATGTGGTGTGAGCCATGGCAGTGTAGCATGAACGGAGGCAGTGTGGCTCCCCTTGTCCTCAAGCCCAGTGAAGCCACAGCTGAGCCAACTTGCACACAGGCCTCTGGAGCTGCCACTACATCATCACGGTATGAACAGTCGCTGTGGGCAAGTCACAACAGCTGCTTCCACCACCCCACCTGGCTCTAGCTTTGGACATGGTGCAGCTGTGCAGCCCTGGACTGTGTTACTGCTGGGACCATTCACTTTTGAAGATGCCGAGATGGTGAGTTCAAAACCTTCCCCACAGGCAACTATGACTGTTGGGAGATGGGGAGAGAAAGCCCTGGAGAAAAGGGCTGAAGCCATGGCCACCATCTTTGTTTTGCTGAGATGGGTGTGGCAACCCATGTGACCAGCGCCATCTTGCCTTTGTTCTTGCCACAGGCACAGCAGCCACATGATGGCTGTCATCTTAGCTTTGTTCCTGGTAAAGGACTGAGAAGCAAAGTGACAACTACAGAGTGAGGAACAGAGAAATGCTTGAGTAAGTGGGAGTAAAGAGCCCTGAGGGGCATTTGAGGTGTCCTTCATGCTTAGCTGTTCTGTGTGTGCCAAAGTTGCAGAAGGGACCTTGTGATTTCTTCAACCTTTGGCAAAAAAGAGAGAGACTGGAGTATTGAATTCTGTAGTCCTGCATCAGAGATGCTGTTTGCTGCCTGAGGACCATGCTTATCCAATCAACGTCTGCTGGCCAGGCCAAGCTGACCCCACTATTTTGCTGAAAGCTGCCATAAGGCACTGCCATAAGCTGCCACAAGTTGCCATAAGCCATAGCCACCACTGAAAGCAAAAAAGGGAGTTAGAGATTGTGGATGGTTGGATAAGGGACTTTTCCACAATATGCTGGTTACATCATTCCTGATACAAGACAGGATGCCATTGACCTGCTTGGCAACCTGGGCACACTGCTGTCTCATTCAGCCAGCTGTCAACCAACACCCTCAGTTCCTTTTCAGCCAGGTAGCTCTCTAGCCACTCTTCCCCAAGCCTGTAGTCCTGTTGCGGGTTGCTGTGACCAAAGTGCATGACTTGACACTTGGCTTTGTCAAACCTCAGACCACTGGCCTCTGCAGTACTCAAGCAGATGGACACTACAACTTAATTTCATGTCACCTGCCAATTTCCCTTATCCACTAGGTGGGTCATCTGATCATAGAAGGAGGTCAGGTTGGTTAAACAAGACTTGCCCTTCATGAACCCATGTTGGTTGTACTTGGTCCCCCTGTTGTCCTGCACTTGCTGCGTGATCACCCCCAAGATGTTCCATAATCTTCCCCAGTGCAGAGGTCAGGCTGACAGGCCTGTAGTTCTCCAGATTCATTCTTCTGCCCTTCTTGTAGATGGGTGTCACATTGGCAATTTTCAGTCACCTGGGGCACCTTCCCCATTAACCAGGGCTGCTGACAAATGATGGAAAGATGCTTGGCAAGTTCCATTGCTGGCTGACTCAGCACTCTTAGGTGGATCTGATTTGGCCCCATAGATTTATGGGTGTCCAGTTGGCTTAGTAGCTCATACACTACTCACCATAGTGGAGAAAAGTAGCAGGATCATCTCCCTTATCCTCCTGGCATCTTCCACTTCTTTAACACAGCCCAGGATGTGATTAGTTTGCTGGGTTACAAGAGAATATTTTTGTCTCATGCCCAAACCTTCATCCACCAGTAAGCGAAATCCTTCTCTGCAGGGCTGTTCTCAGTTATATTGTCCCTTACACTGCTGGAGGATCCTACCAAAGATTGTGGGGGAGAAAATTGGGGGATTCCCTACTGAGGACTGTCCCAGCCCAGGTGCTGAACCTTGAGTGTGGCCTTACTGAATCTCATGAAGTTCATACGGGCCTACTTCTACAGCTTCTCCAGGTCCCTCTGTATGGCATTAAATACCAAAACTAATTTTGTAGAATCATTAGGGGTTAGAAGGGACCTCGAAAAATCATCTACTCCAATCTTCCTGCAGGATCACCTAGACCAAGTTGCACAAGAACATATCCATGTGTGTTTTAAACATCTTCAGAGAAGGAGACTCCATAACACCCTTGGGCAGCATGTTGCAATGCTATGTTACGCTCACTGTGAAGAAGTTCTGATACTTACATGGAACCTCCTATGCTCCAGTTTATACCCATTGCCCCTTGTCCTATCACCAGATGTGATATATGAAGTAATAATTCCTGTCAAATTGACTGAAGGGGCTGATGGAGAAGTGTTGAAGTTTGAAGCAGGGTGTCAGAAATTGTGCAAACAGGAACCAGGTACACGGAGCTGAGATGGTGGTGAACGTGAGGGCAGGTTAAGAAGACTGCTTCATCCCTGACGACCCTTGGGAGGACCCCTGGGGCCGAAGTGTGCCTGCGGAGCAGAAGGGACATCCCACCCCCAGAACTCATTCATATGAATGCGGCCATCTGTTGGTTTTTTTACATACATCCGCTTTCCTTTTAAAATAGCCACACATATACCTGCTTGTTTTAAAATAGCCATACACATAGCTGTTTTGTTTTCTTTTTTTAAATAGTCCTGTGCATGTATTAGAATAGGACATAAAAAGATAAGCTGAAGTGATTGCAGTGTGCGTGTAGGCAGATCGTAGACTCCCCCGTAAACCCAGCGTTGTTTGCTTGTTCCTTATTGCCTTAATAAAACTATTGAAAACTTTTATTGACTCAACTTATAACAACAGATGACATTGAGAAAAGCCTGGCTCCATCCTCCTGACACCCACTCCTCACATATTTATAGATGCTAATGAGGTCACCCCTCTGTCTCCTCTTCTCAAAGTTAAAGAGACCCAGCTCCCACATCCTTTCCTCATAAGAGAGGTGTTCTACTTCCTTCATCATCTTTGTGGCTCTGCACTGGACACCTTCCAGCAACTCCATGTCCTTCTTGAACTGAGGAACCTGGAACTGGACACAATACTCCAGATGTGGTCTCACTAGTGCAGTAGAGATGGGGAGAAGGACTTCTCTCGATCTGCTAACCACCCCACTTCTGATCCACCCCAGGATTCTGATGGCCCTCTTGGCCACAAGGCCACATAGCTGACTAATAGTCATCCTGCTGTCCACCAGGACCCACTAGTCCCTTTCTCTTACACTGATCTCTAACAGGTCCATCCCCAAACTATATTGATGCCTGGGGTTGTTCTTACCCGGATGCAAACTTGCTGACTGTGCACCCTAATCCCCAATTCAAGTCATTGAATAGGACAGCACCGACCCTTGGGGGACTCCACTAGATACACACCTCCAACTAGACTGTGTCCCATTGACCACTACTCTCTGGCTTCTATCCTGCAGCCACTTCATGATCCACCTCACTACCCAATCATCCAGTCCACACTGCCTCAGTTTGGCTGCGAGGATGCTATGTGAGACTGTGTCAAATGCCTTACTCAAGTCAAGATAGACCACATCCATCACTCTGCCAAAATCTGTCCACCTGGTTACACCCCTTGGTAAAGCCATGCTGACTGTCCCTAATGACCCTCTTGTCCTTGATGTGCCTAGAGACAGAGTCCAGGACAAATTGTTCCATCTCCTTTCCCGGGATGGAGGTGAGGCTGATCGGTCCATAGTTACCTGGGTTATTTTCCTTACCCATTTTGAAGATTGGAGTGACATTTGTTATCCTACAGTCCCCAGGCACCTCTACTGATCCCCATGACTTACATTAAGTTGATGCAGAGTGGTTTAGCAATGACTGTCACTGTCTGTCTTAGCACATGCAGGTGCATCTCATCTGGGCCCATGGATTTGTGTGCATCCAGTTTGCTCAACTTATCCCTAACCCAGTCCCCAGCAACCAAGGAAAGCTCCTGTCTTGTCTCAGCCTGCTCTGGAGGCTCAACAGTCTGCAGCTTGATATCAAGACAGCTCCTAGAAGTACAGACAGAGGCAAAGAACGTGTTCAGTATCTCTGCTTTCTCTGTATCCTTGTCTTCAGGGCACCCACCTCATTTAGCAGAGGTCCTACACTGCTTCTAGTTTTACCTGCTATGTTTTTGAAGAAGCCCTTTTTGTTGCCTTTGACCTCTCTTACAAGGTTTAATTCCAATGAGGCCTTGGCTTTCCTAATTGCATCCCTACATTCTCTCACCAGAGCCTTATAATCACCCCAAGTGGCCATCCCCTCCTTCCATGACCTATAGGCTTTTTTCTTCTTCTTCAGTTTACCCAGCAGCTCCCTGTTAAACCACACAGGTTTTCCAGCACCTTTTCTTCACTTCTTTCCTGTTGGGCTTGTGTTGTGCTTCAAAGAACTGGTCTTTGAATGTTAACCAGCTCTCTTGGGCCCCCTAGCTCCCAGTACCCTGTGATTTCCCCTAGCAATTGCTTGAGAACACCAAAGTTAGCATCTAATGAAATCCAGGGTTAATTTGTACCTTTTAATTCTCTCATTGCAAACTTTCAAAGACATTTTTTTTTCAAATGTTCGCAATTTCAAAAACATTAACCAATTACTTCAATCAAAATTCCAGTTATTGATAGAGAAAATTTTTAAATTATTTTGCCTAACAGAATATGATATTTTCACTAAATGTTCTTTCTGTGCTTTCAGAAGAAGAGCAAACTCCAGGAATAATGCTGACTCCTTCTATCATTGTTTTATATAAGTTTAGGTTTGCAGCTGGATAGTTTAGGTTCCTCAGTTCATTTACATAGCTACATCCATACCAAGCACTCTTCAGTCTAGATGCATAAAAAGAGGATATATCTCCCAAAAGAACTTGGTGATAGAACATATTTATGCATAATAATATATGTCACTAGCACATGCACTAGCAACAAATGCAATCCTGGAACATAATATAAAAATATTTACTAATACTTAAATTCAGTTTTAGAATTTTAGCAAGTTTGGGGTGATTCCCATTGTCAATAGGGAATAAGCCATGTTTAGTTTGTCATCCATAAATATTTTGCACATAGAGTAAACTATGTTATTATTCTTTTTTCTTCCTGTCAATCCATCTGTATAAACAGTTACATATACCAATAGAGATAAGCCTATAGATATGTAGATAGACATATGGATAGATATGATGAATAGAATTAAATTTTAATTATTTCAGTGACACACAAAACTGAAGTTCTACTCCAGCATTTATCCACAGGGTTGGTCTCATCAACAAAAGCTTAAGCAATGATCTCTGGAGTGCTGATAAACTATAGTTCCCACTTCTTGCTGCTCTAAGGTGTTTCTAATAAGAAGAGCCATATATACATGAAATAATTTCTTAATTATACCTTCTCTGTATATAATCTCACCAGTACCACAGACAGCTATTGGACAGGAACAGAACATGAGTCATTTACTTTGTGAAAAAACATAATCCACAAGATAAAAATTTCTGCTACGGAATTCTGCTAATGAACAGGTATTTTGCATCTTTTTGCATGTCTTGCCATAATATTGCTTCATCCACCTTGCAATCCAATTGAACACATTTTATGTGCCATTTTCTTCATGATTTGCTAGTGAAAGGAGAAATTCTCAATATTTATGACACATTAATCCAATGTAGAAACTCAGCTTCCCAGTTCTATATTTATTTTGTTGAATTAAATGTGCTTCCTGAAAAATTCCAGGCAATGAGTGTAGTAGAATGTTGGAGCAGTCTTGTCTGACAGATAAAATTATTTCTGAATCTAACATGACTTTCCCATCTCTAACCTCTATACACTGATGAGACGCAAACATACTGCATTCCCAGTCACTTCAGTATGCTAGTAATTGCTCTTCTGTGTTATATCTGTGTTCGAATGTATGTGTATGTGTGCTGTTTGTATAAAAGTGGAGTATCAATTACTCCCATTGTTTCACTAAAAATTATATACTGTTTAATATTATGCTATTTGTACCCTCATAAATTATTGTGTTCAGTATTTCACATCACAATCATCTTAATATTTCAATTGTCAGCATTTCATTCTCTTCAACCTTATCTCTGAGTCATACTTGCTTATGTATGTTATACATTTGCACCTACAAATAAGAAAAGATAAAATACAAATACTTAAAAAACCCAATAAAGGCTGTATTTTGATATATTACAGCAGCCCTGGGGAAAAAAAATGATTCTTCTAGTGTTGGCCATAGCATAAAGGCAAATGTCAAACTTCCCTCTGTCATTGAAATGGACATGTTGATAAACGAAAGAATTTCCTCTTTTTCAAATTTATTTATATTTGGCTGCATAGTTAATGGAATGTCTGCTTATAAACAAAGAACCTTTCACTGGTACTTACTTTTTTCCCTCATTTGTCTTATATACTATCAATAGGAATCAGTTTTCCTTCTGCAAAACACCTAACTGCTTTATCACTCAGATGATATGCAGGGAAAAAGCTCTGTTTGTGGGCAAACTCTTATCTGTGGCATGCAGAAACACAGAAAATATCAAAATAGAAATGCATCAACATGAATGTCAGTGAGAAGAAGGGAAACAGGACCTACCACTTTGATTAAAAGACCACCTGACAGAACTTCTTCCTGTACACCAAGAACAACTATATTACTCTGGCAACCAGGTAGACTTCTATTTTCTCAAGTCATAATTGTTAATTGCTTTCTAATCTAGAATGTTGTGCCTCACTCTAGTGACCATTCAAGACTGAAAGACCAGACTTCTTTGTTTATATTTATTCTGTGTCGAGTATATTAAACCTGTTTCCTCTCAGATGGGAGATTAGCTTTCTACAGCTGTTTATGCCTCTCCTGTAATGAGCCCTTTTGTAAGTATATTATATGAGTGGCTTTAAGTAGTGGACTTTCCACAACTACCAAGGTCATTTTTTTACATCCGTATTCTTGTTTTGTTAAATAACCTGGTATAGACAAATGATAGATTTCTCCTGACAGAGCAGCTGATATTCAGGAACTGCATATGTACTTAAAAACCATGTGATATGGCTCTATTTAAGGTGGGTTTGTAGTACCTTGTATTTATTATGCTTCCTAGTCACTCCACTCTGTATGTTGACCAATAGCATCATCAGTGGGTATGTGCCAGTGAAATGGCACCACCATAATCTAGTCTAGTGCCAGAAGGACTTAAATGAAACAGTCTCATTGTCTTTGCATCCAGCTGATACACATCACTACTCTGTCTACCTTGTTTGTTTTAACAGTCCTTACTTTAGATAAAAGAGTTTCCTGAAAACCTAACAAACTATTGTTTTCTTATGGCAATTTTTCAATTTTATTTCCCACTCTACCCTCTAAAATCACAATAATAAAAAACAGAGAGGGTCAAAAGCTACTAGAAGCTGAGGGATTCAGATGTGAGACCAGCACCAGTTAATAAGTACCGATGCTGTCAGGATTTTGGCTTACTTATGTTCCTTCTCTGTTAAGGAGAGGAATACACCTGTTGCATGATTTACCTATCCCCATCAGCAGTAATCAAACCTAATCCTTTTCTAACGTGTAGCCTTTAGAAGGGATATAAAAACAGATTTTTACTCTCCCTGTGCAGAATATAAGCAGATTGAACTCAGACCATGTGACACTTGAGTACCCCACACTGAGTACCCTAACTATTTTTGCTACTCTGCACTTTATAGAGCTGTGCAGTAAGCCTGTGAAGAGATGTCCTTAAGAACATGCAGACAATTACCATATGTATAACTAAAAACATTACATTGCAATTCTTAGAAGATTCTAAGTAATCCAGAGTTGAAATTGAATTGCACGGAATACATATAATTTCATGGAATGCTATATTCCTCTCCTTTAACTTTCACTGCCCCATCAAATTACTTTCTCATTTATCATTTCTGAAACCTGTATGGCAGCATATAATGGCTTTGGGAAAATGCATGTTGCTTTGTGTGTCCTTTCAGGTTATTAATCTTTAGCAATCTTGTATTCAGAATTAGTTTATTAACTATGTAAGCCTTTCAGGTAATCTGATACTTAATACATACTACAAGCATTGTGCACTAACAGCAGTTATATTCTCTCTAATGTGTTTTCTAATTGTGGCACCACGTTGGAGAAGCATGAAATTCTAAGAAAAAAAATCAGTGGAGTAGATTCCTGTAAATGATAGCACTGCAATAAACACACAAGAGGAAATGCTAGTTTGTAATATCACAGAATAAGCTGTGTAGCAAACTGAATTGTTTGTGTTTAATCTGATTCAGAACAAAGAGATGAGGGGAAAAATCACATCACAAACTGCAAAATACCACAGCATATAAAGTCATTATTTAGTTCACATCCACCTACTTCAAACTTGCTAAAGCTACTTTTTTAAATCTTTGAACAATCCTTTTGAAAGTTAGAGAATTAAGGACTACAAAATTATTCTTGTGGGAGATATCAATAGATTTCCACTTTCTGCAAATAAATCATACCATTAATTTTTACCAAATATTTGAATATTAGGAAAAATAATATCTCACATACTTTTAATGTGTCTTCTCTTGGTAAGCCTGCAATAATAAATACAATTTTATAGTACTAATTAAAAAAAATGTAAAACCAAAACCAACTATAAAACTCTACCTATGGGAATGTTTTCCTCTATATTTTAATGAACCTTTGGAGAACATTATGAGTTGTAAACAAATATTTTACATGCTTTAGAACTAATTTTAGCAGTAGCAAGTTGTGTGTTTTAAATGCTTAGTAAAGCTTTACTCTCACAATAAACTAATTGAGGAATATTGAAACAAGGGGGTGATGAAAGCGTTTATTTCTTCAGGTAGAAAGGTTTAAAATACAGTTATGTATGACATTCAGAAATAGATTGACATAGAGCAAGGTACAAGAAATTTGAGAAGTCCTTACTCCATATTTTCCAGCTTGTTCCTGGTGGTGAGATATCAGTGTTGCTCAGATTCCAAAGCATATTCTGACATCTAACATCTGACATTTCTGTGGTCTAAGAAAATTCATAAAGTTCTTGCTAGGCTGACTTAATTAAAAAAAATGGCCTCCACACACATTTAGGAGTGCAGAGGAATAAAGACAGGTAGGAACCCAAAACAGTACCCTGCCCTGGCTAATCTCACATCCACCACAGGAAATCCATCAGCCCATTGAAGACTCCTTCAGGCACACAGGAGAGTGAATGAATGCACTGATTCAAAGAACTTTCCTTACATTGTTCCTTTCATGTACTTCCATAAGATTCAAGAGTCCATTTTGTAAGTTATGTAGATATACTTCATACATTTGTGACTTAAGGTCCTTATTCTACAGTTTTCTATATGAAGATATTCTTTTGCATACACAGTTTATCAAATTTCTCCTGTCACATCAATGTAGTAAAAACAATAACAGATTTACAGCCTGAGATTGTAAAAACTGCAGAAAGATAAAATTATAATTAAAAAAAAGTTCCAAAAAGGAATTACACTAACAGCTAATCAACTTAGCATTAGTAGCATGAATAAAATATCAGAACAGGATATACTGCTTATAACCACAATCTTAAAACACAACACTGAAAGCATCTTAGGTGTTTTCTAGGAAGTAGTCAGATACAGTCAAAGATGTTTTCTAGGAAGTGGTCAGATATAGTCAATAAGCACTGTATCTTTGGAAGATTCTTTAGAGACAGTCAGTAGAATTTTCTGATTCAATCTCAGTATTTAAAAAAATCTCTGTTTTTAGGTCAAATGGTTTAAGAGAATGCTGTTTCCTCAGAGTATACAATAAAACACTTTACAGTTCACCATTTCTATTATAAATCACATGCCCTTCAGAAAAGAATATATAGTAAATGTAATGTTGTTAGTGGATAAATTAAAAATATTTCTCTTCCTTGACCTTGGAAAAAAAATCCTGACTTTGTTAAGTGAAAGCTCTCCTTCAATTTCTAAAGCTTATTTAATGGTTTAGAAAGTTGCGAAGGCATTTTTAAGAACTTTCGGAGAACAAACATCTTTTCCTTCATAACTTGGATTTACTCTTCCCATAATTTATTTTCAACTTAGTTGAAAAAAGTGATTGAATAAAATGCTTAGCTAGCTTGCAAAGGGTAAGCTTCTTCTGTCCAAGAATAAAGAAAAATAATAACTGTACCCCTAAAAATAACACTAGAAAGAGAAGTTGTGGTACTACTTACCTGATGACTGTGCTGCCTATGATTCCTCTTCTGTCTAAAGATCACCCTCATGTTACCTATGTGTCTACAGAGCTTTCATTTAAAGCAAATGACAACCAATGGAGTAATTTTAACACAAATCCATCATTAACATATCTAAATAATATAAATGTAGATAACTGTTGTATACTATGTGGCATTGGTTTGTAAGGCATGACTGTTTTAGCTTTCAGTATGAACAACCCTTAAAGTAGCTGTGGTATACTGTTTCTGATATTACTGCTGGAATTTCTAAAGCCAAATATTTTGAAGCATCTCTTCATAGGGAATACCTCCTCTTGGGTGTTTTAATACTGCAAGGACTACTTTTACTCAGTGCTGATTGCTAATTGTTCCAAATATTCAAAGGCTTTAAAATTAAGCATATAGATTGTTTGAATACTGTAGATTATCTCACCTAACCATACAGGAGTCTGAAAATCTTGTGCATCAACTGCCTTCTGTGTGGGTAGAACATATATTACATATCTAAATCTATTGTCTGGGTCTGCAGGTGCAAAAAAGGTATCTAAAATCAGTAACTGCCTCAAAAATCACTCTCAGAAAAATAAACTATTTAATCAGAACAAATAACTCTTACGTCTGTAACTTCTGTGAGTCTATGATTGCAGCAGAGATGTTTTGAATGCATCTATTTCTATGCAAATTCAGTGTGAACATCTGTTTATATGCAAATAAAACGCAATACAAAAATTGAATTATTTAATAGATTACTTACTTTTTAAATGTGACTACCAAAATGTACTGTAATATCTTTGGATACAATGTTCTTTGGATATAATTCCTCCAATTTCTCTGAAAGTTTCCATCCACTTTATATTTGGAGTTGGGTATACCTTAGATAATAAAAATTGTTAACATAAAATTAATCACAGTATCAGAAGCTTTAAAACAAAATTCTTTGCAAAAACATCAAATATTGCAAAAAAATATAGATATAGGATCTTCAGAGACATAGACAAAAGCAACATTTCAAAGCAAAAAAAAAATCATTGTTAAGATTCAGAATATATTTTAACCATCTCTTCTTACATAAGCCCCTGATATTCCTCTTTCTTCCTGTTTTTAAGACATTTTTATTATTGAGTCTTGTTTTCCTGAAAGAACCTTATAGTCTAAAATGTATGCTTGTGTATTTGTGGACTTGAGAACAGTTCCTGTGTAGAGGAACCTTTTATCCTTTAAACAAACACTAACAGAGGAAGATGGCTTTGAAAAATGGAATGGTGGCAAAAAAGATGGGATTATTTTTGCCCTAGGCTATTTTCTCCAGATCTGCTCTCCAGCAGGTCTTTCCCAAACCTGTACTGATGGATGAGGTTGTTCTTCCCCAGATGCAGCACTCTGCACTCATACTCATAGAACCTCATAAATTTTCTCTGTGCTCAACTCTCCAGCATGCTGGATGGCAGCACAGACCTTTGTGATATCATCCACTCCTCCCAAATTTATATCACCAAAAAACTTACTGAGATACTCTGTCTACTCATCTAGGCTGTTGATAAATGTACTGAATAGGACTGGACCCAGGACTGACCCCTAAAGAACAACTTTAGTCACAGGCCTCCAATTTGACTCGATTTCATTGACCACAACTCTTCAAGTTCTGTCCTTTAACCAGTTCCCAAATTCACCTCATGATCCAGTCATCCAATCCATCCTTAAATTTGGCTGTGAGGATGTAATGGGAGATGGTGTGGAAGGCTTTGCTGAAGTCAAGGTAAACTACATCTGCTTCCCTCCTCTCATGTATCCAAGTTACTTCTTCATAAAACGTTATGAAGCAGTACGTCCTCTTGGTGAATCCATATTGACTGCTCCTGATAACCCTCCTTTCCTTGAAGTATTTCAGATGGTGCTAAGAATATGCTATTCCATCACCTTTTCATGCATTGAGATAAGACTGATTGGTCTGTCATTACGTGGTCCTCCTTCTTGGACTGTTTTGAAGACTGGAGTGACACTGACTTTTCTCCAGTCTTCTATTTCTGAGGAAATTTTTTGTTCTCCAATATTTGTCAAAGATAATACAGAGTGGCCTAGAAATTACTTATGCCAGCTCCCTCGTTGGTCAAACAGGCTCCAACATATGCCATTGCCTTTTTCAGTCAGAAGGCTGTTCTTATTCACTGCAAGGACACATTGCTGTCTCATGTTCACCTTGTCCATCAGGACCACATAACATTTTCTTCAGAATTGCTCTCTAGTCAGCCTGGGGTTTTTCATCCCAGGTGCAGGTCTGCATTTTCCTTAGCCTACTTCTCCAGTCTCCTGCCCTTAGAATAGCAGTTCTACTCCTTACCAGCCCATCATCTATGTATATACATATAAACTTACATGCAACTGATGTTGGTATGAACCTCTGAAGGATATTCCTAATATGCACTGGAAACTGGATCTTTTATTGACTACAGCACTGAATGTATCACTCTAAATATCTCTGCAGTCCATTTAAGTAGTTCATTTCTCACTACTAGTTTGTGCTTTGAACTTAGGCCTCTCATTGTTTGAAAATTGCTTTATGCAACTTGTAAATTCATAGAATCAAAGACTGGTTGGCAGCGACCTTAGATATCATCTACTCCAACCTCCCTGCCATGGGCAGGCACGCCTCTACAACAGATATGCAATAGACTCTAATATTCAAACTAGTTACCATAACCTTCTCCTGAATGGTTGGCCTAGCTCTGAAGCACACTCATTACCTCTTCTGATGTCCAAACCAGTATTTGTTTGAACACGTACCTTGCTTTTTGAGGCAGGATCTCCCATAATGCTTATGTACAGACTTTACCCCAATGGTGTATTGCCTTTCATATCTTCAGGCAACTAATCACCAATTGACTTCTGTCCTATGAACCTCTCTAGGTTACGTTGGAATAAAAACATGATTGCTTTTGTTATAAAAATGTACTAAAATTCAGATGAAAACAGATTCTTTAGGAAGTAAAAAAACAAAAAGAAAAACCGCTCACCATGGCTCCTTTTTGAACAGAAATCCACAAATCTGAAAATTCCAGTATTTAAGATTCCTTACTAAATGAGAATTATTACTTCTTCAATAAATTATTCATTAACTACCTATCTAATAATTTATCAGCAGGAACTAATGAACTCCCACACAGTGTACCATTTCATTTAGGCTAAAAAAATTTACATCAAATAACAAGCTGTCCATATAGACTATGCTCAAAGCAGAAATAAAACCTTAAATATAGAGCTTCCATTTGTACAAGCTCAGTAAAATCTACTTATTTTAAATACTCTACTGATTATAGTAAAACAGACTGAGAAACATCAGCATTGCCTTTTTCCAATATTCCATTTACTTTAATGTATTTTTTCATTGTTATATTGATATAAAATATAATCTACATTTTTGATCTGTTTAAAGAGCTGCTGGCTTCAGCAGAACATTAATGCAAATCTAATGTACCTGCTGGTATGATTAGCTGAATCAAATGATGGCATTTAAGTAACACCTAAATAATCTTAATTAAGATCTTCAGCTCATCTTAGCACTTGGAACTCTACAGATGGATAGTCTTAATTATCAGCCTTTTGATTAGGATAACAGCTCTAATCAAGATGATGTGGTTCTGATAGACAGCATATCAGTAAATTAATGACTGTTGTTAAGAGGGAAACATAAGTGAAAAACAAGAGCTGTCTGCTATCTGGAACATGGTAAAAGAATAACGTCTACAGTATGTGAAGAAATTAATGTTTTGTGGGAAGAACATAAGTATTCACATTTGGTATGTGTGGAATTGAGCCAATAATAACGCCTACTCCCAGTTTTCCCTATTCTACTCCCTCACACTAAGTGTGGCTATGAGTTCTCTCCTGCACAGTCACAAATCATGAGTAATGCAAATAAGTTTATAAACATTCCTTTTTGACACCTTGTGATTTTATGAAAGTCCAAGGGACACAGGGCATTTGAAGCACTGCCAGTGAAAAAGTTCCATATGTAGGGAAAAGTAACAAATGGCTTGTTAGTGGGTGCTGTTCATTTGAGAGGGAGGCCATAAATTTAAAAGTATTGCTACATCACAAGAAAAACAAAACCATATATGAAAATGTAACACTTTCTTGCAGCCAGGTTACATGGTGTAACTTCCGCTTCTGAGATGTTTCATCATTCACTGCTGTAAAATTAATGTGAATGTTGGACTAATTAGGAATGCATGGTAGAAAATGGAACACTGGTGTTCAATATTCAGATATTGAAATAAAAGGTTCTTTTTTAAAAAAATGAATGTTTAATCCGAATGAAGGCAACTGTACATATTATTTATATATCAGTATCAGTTTTTAGAAGCTATTTTCTATTAGCAAATGAAGTCATTTTGTGTTAGTAAATTAAAGACTTTGAAATGTCAACTCTTTTTTTGCTAGTCCAGACCTTTATACATCATTTCTCACTTCCTGATGAGGGTGAGACCCACGGAAAAAAAATCATTAGGTATTGGAAGTGACCTCAAAAGATCATTCAGTCCAACCCTCCGCCCCGCCACAGCAGGATCACCTAGACCAAGTCCAGGCAGGTTTTACACATCTCCAGAGAAGGAGACTCCACACACCCCCTGGGCAGCCCCCTCCAGTGCCCTGTTACCTTCACTGGGAAGAGGTTGTAGAATCCCAGAATCAGTCAGGATTGGAAAGGACCACAGGATCATCCAGTTCCAACCCCCCTGCCGTAGGCAGGGACACCCCACTCTAGATGAGGCTGACCAGAGCCTCATCCAGCCTGGCCTTAAACACCTCCAAAGATGGGGCCCAACCACCTCCCTGGGCAACCCATTCCAGGCTCTCACCACTCTCATGATGAGGAACTTCCTCCTCACATCTAAATCTACCCAATTTTGCTCCATTCCCCTTAGTCCTGTTGCTACCTGATCACCTAAAAATCCCTCTCCAGCCTTTTTGTAGGCCCCCTTCAGATACTGGAAGGTCACAATAAGGTCTCCTTGGAGCCTCCTCCAGACTGAACAGCCCCAACTCTCTCAGTCTGGCCTCACAGGAGAGGTGCTGATACACTTTAAATTCCTGACAGATTTGAACTTTATTCAGATCTTATAGTTTGGGGGGAAAAAAAACAAAACAAAAAAGCCCACTCAAGACCACATATATCCAACTGATCTCAAAGAGATACAACATAATGAAGGTGAAAGATCTTATCTGGTATAAAAAGAGAAGTAAGTTTTGAGGGAATAAATAAGCAGAACAAGAAAAATAACTCCTTAAACAATAAGCTCTATAACTGTAACTTATGCACAACCGGTGATCAATGTAGTCTTTGAATTTTGAAATAACTTGGTGAGAGAGAAGGTTTAAATATTTAGAATCATTGAATCATTAGGGATTATAAGTGACCTCGAAAGATCATCTAGTCCAATCCGCCTGCAACAGCAGGATCACCTAAACCAAGTCACACAGGAACTTATCCAGTCAGGTCTTGAATATCTCCAGTGAAGGAGAGTCCACAACCACCCTGGGCAGCCTGTTCCAGTGCACCTATGTATTTTATTTCCAGGGAACAATGGCAAATCCATTCTATCTCAGTAAACACTTTGCATGGAAATAAAGTTCTGTGCAAAGGCCTGTAATAAAACTACATATCATAGAATCACCATTGAATCATAAAATTACTCAGATTGGAAGGGACCTCAGCAATATTTAGTTCTAAGCTTCCTGCCATGGGCAGGAACACCTCACTAGACTAGATTGCCCAGACCTCTGTCGAACCTAGCTGTAAACATGTCCAGGTAGGGGGCATCCACAGTCTTCCTGGGAAACCTGTTTATTTCCTTACTGTTTTCATAGTGAGGAATTTCTTCCTAACATTCAATATAATTCTACCTTCTTTTACCTTGATATTGCTGTTTGAAAATTACCAGAACCAGTTACCTGTCCTGGGGGAAGTGACTCCCAGTTACACTGTCCCAGGACCTGCCCCCAGTTACATGTCCCGGGACATGCCCCGGAAGGGCCTGACTAGGTCAGCCTATAAAAAGCGGAGCGCGGTCTTTGTTCGCTCTCTTGGGGGCTGTGGCCCTGAATCGAGCACCACCCCACCCTCCCCTGCCCTGGCAATAGACGGTGGGGTTGGGAAATGTGGCTCGGCTGTGATTTGCCATGGCTCTGGGAGAACCATGGCCCCGATGCCGACCGTGACTTGCCGTGGTCCTGGCCCTGGCCCCGGCCCTGACCCAGACCTGCTGCTGGCCTGGACCTGACACTGCGCCACAGACCAGAGAAGCAAGACTGGTGCAGATTTGCCATCATGACACCCCGCCATGGAGCAGCCCTTCAGCATCGTGGCGAGCTGGGGTACTCCTCTTCCTCCTGCAGCTGAAACAGGAAAGGGAGAGGGAGAGGGAGAGGGAGAGGGAGAGGGAGAGGAGAGGAGAGGAGAGGAGAGGAGAGGA
>VXBP01004181.1:33278-44883 GCA_013400115.1 Rhinopomastus cyanomelas
CTCCTGCAGCTGAAACAGGGAGGGGAGAGGAGAGGAGAGGAGAGGAGAGGAGAGGATCTTTGGAAGACCCCTTGGCCACGTGCAGAGTGGAGGGGGGTGTGGCCCTACTGACAGAGCCATGTGGTTGGTCTCCATCTTGGATCCTGCACATGGCCAGGTCTATGCAGCTACACTGCCGCTATTTTGGAGAGACTGATCAGCAGAAAGAGAGACTGTTTGCCATTTCTGCTTCTGAGAAAGACTGGGGGTGCTTAAGTTTTGGGGGAGGACTCCTTCATGCATAGCTGTAGAAAGCAGAAGGACTTGAGAATCCTTAAACCTTGGATCTGAAAGATGGAGACTGGGTTCTTTGTTTGAAATGCATGTCGGCTACACTGAGGGATGCAGTTTGGGCACTGAGCAGTCTGGCCATCCCCAAAGCTGCAGAAGCTACGCTGAAGAATTGGAGAATTCACCAGGCTGCAAACAGTTTGGGTCTCGTTGTATCATAGATGGCGGTGATGCATGAATAATAGAGAGGGTGGTGGTAGTTGTCTCTGCTTGACTGACATGCTCTTTTTCCCAGGTCTCTAAAGGGAAAGAAGAACCAAGACCCAAATGATAGTGACCTCCCATTGTATTTTTCTCAGAATGTGTGATGGCATTTGTGACACAGTTTCTGTTTTGTGTGCACTAACTTGCGTAACCTTTTCTTCCTTTCTGTATACAGTTACAGAGTTACTAAACCTTTTTCCAGTTTTCCCTAAGCTATCCATTTTCTGGCAAAATTATCCGATATGTCATCGAGACCTCACTGCTTTGCTTTCTTTACCTTTATCTTAAATTGTGGTCTTGAACCCACCACACTTGAAAATATTCCCCCATATCCTATCACAAGAATCCCTCATAAATCTCTTTCCACCTTTTCTGTAGTCCCACTTCAGATACTGGAACATTGCTATAAGGTTCCCTAGGAGCCTTTTCCAGGTTGAACTGCCCCAATTTCCTGAGCTTTTCTTCATAGGAGAGGTTCTTCAGCCTTCTGATCATCCTTATGGCCCTTCTCTAGAGATGCTCAAGTGTTCCATATCCTTCTTACTCTGAAGACTCCAGAACTGGACACAACACTCTAGGTGAGGTCTCACAAGAGCAGAGTAGAGGAGGAGGATCACCTCCTTTGACTTGCTAGTCAGGCTTGTTTTGACACAGTCCAGAATATAATTTGCCTTCCGTGTTGCACTCACATATTGCCAGCTCGTGTTGAGCTTCTCATCTACCAACAACCCCAAGTTTTGTGCTCAGGACTACTCTCAATCTATTCATCACCTAGCATGTATTTGTGCTTGAGATTTCCCCAACCCAGATGTAGGACCCTGCAGTTGGACTCGTTGAACCTCATGCAGTTTTCATGGGCCCAGTTGTCAAGCTTGGTGCCCCTGGATGCCCTCCCTTCCCTTCAGCTTGTCAACCACACCACACACCTTAGTGTCATCAGTAAATCTGCTGAGGATGCGCTCAGTGTCACTGTCTGCATCACAAAAAAAGATGTTAAGCAACACTGGTCCCAAAACAGACACCTGAGGAACGCAACTTGTAACCAAGTCTATCATGAAAGGTAACAAAGTTATCTGATTAGGACTGTCAGTAACACTAAATGGCTTGAAAAATATTGGGTTTGGATATGAAAAATGAGAAGTTTTCAGGGTCAACTGTCAGTCAAAAATGCTTTTGAGAGATTAAAAAAAAATAATTTGAAAATTACATTGGCAACAGATGGCACCTTCCCTAAAATAGTTTTTGGATAAAATGTTAAAGATTCAGTATTTTCCTGATCATATGATGTAACAACCAGTCAGGTCACAGACTGAAAGATCTGTCCCTGAAACTGGAGGGAATAATGAAGCTAGCTGAATGTTTAGAGAGCTTCAATAGTGATATTTTCTCAGAGAGGTAATGTTTCCACAAGAAGATATCACTTGACTGATTTAAAAAAAATTACCAAGTAAAAGACCCATTCAAGCAGTATTTACCCTATAAACAGTGTTTAGTTGAGACTAAATTGTTGTATTATGATTTATTTAATTTCATGCAGGTATCCCTCCTCCTGCAAATCCTCTCCCTATCAAATCCATGGATTCTAAAGGAAAAGGGAGAATTTGGGGATTAAATTCTCCGATTATGCTTTCAAGTGGAACAGACTTGAAGTTCTACTACATGCAAACACAAGTAACTTGTAACACATTAAAAGGAACAAGGACGTTGTAAGTAATGCAAATAGAGCTAGACTTTGAGCTTCATTATACTCATTATTTCTGTACATCCAAAATATATTTATTGATGCATTAATTTGTTTCTACTGTCTGCTTGTCCTGTGTATTTCCTCACAGTTCTGATACAAATTTTAGCCTTAAGCATTTAAATAAAAAAAAAAAAAGAGAAATAACAGAGGACACAAAAAATTGTAATACTCTTTATGTATATATGTATATACTCCTTCGACTCTTTACTAGCCCACTAAATCCTGTATTTAGAAAGGTAATAGATGACGAACAGAGTAAGTAAAAATATGTAGTTTATTAAATCAACCATTAAATAGCATTCAAACTTTATTTGTTTAATACGTCATATAATTAATTTGTATTAGCTGATTTTAATAAACACTTGCATAGTGTTTGCTGTAACATAGTGTTTAACTGCTGTTTGCAGTTAAACGTCCATTTGTAAATAAGTAATCATTAACAATTTCCACTCATAAAGTAGAGCCCTGAACTACAAGTGCAACCACACAGATGGATTCTGTTGCAACACCATCCCAGGTAGGACACCACAGAAGATGTAAGAATGCTTGCAAAACTCTAAACAAAAATACAGATCTGGTACAGCTTTTTTTGTTCGTTGTTGTTGTTGAATTTCCTTGACATCTGCCATACATACCATTGCCTGCATATTGTACCTAAACCCACAGGAACTAAAGCTGTAAAACTACCGTCTGGATCCACACATAGCACAAGCTCTTTTCTTGCTGTCACTTCTGCGTGCACTGCAGTGACTCTGGTTTCAAGTTGCACTTTCTGACTATTGCATGTGTGAATGTCCACATTATAGTGCAGCCAGTCCTGCAGGTCTTTGCTGACTCCTGAGAAGGCTATTTCATGTTAAACTTTGTTGTTATTTCATTTACTTAAATGAATTAAATTTTTGTGTGCTTCTAATGACACAGACTTCTTTAAAATAAAGCTATTTTGTACCACAAAAAGACATGAATTGGCAGCAGGGGTGAAGGATGGAGGAAGAAAAAGAATGACTAATAAGACCCTCAATGACATTTGATGTTGAAATTGCTCATAATTTTCCATGGTACTAATTGGTCTCTATCTAAGGATTTTCCATTTAAAATTATATGCTTCCCTACTGTAGATTATCACTATCAATTAATCATATAATGACATTTCTAAATTAAAACTGGATCAATGTCAGCACTGAGTAAAGTCTTTAAACCCACATGCCCTCAACAGCCTAAATTATTCCACAATTTAAGATATGTATTTTCTATTCTTCTTTCAGTTAATAACACTGTTGTTTAGAAGTGTTGTTCCTGATATAGATTCTGATTATCATAAGGATGTGATAATTAACCATTCTTAAAAGTTGTGGAAATAATGTCTTGCCTATCTTTACTGTAGACAATCACAGTATTTTAATTTACTTTTAGTTCAGACTTTTTAACACAGGGTTGGACAATCAAGTATCATCTTAAGACATGCTAAGTAGAGGAAATCAAACAGAATTTAGGATGCAAAATGAGAAAATAATTTTTAAATATACTAGGAACATTCCAGATTGAGTCCTTAGACTAGATATTTTGTATGGACAGTCTATCCTGACATGATGCCTTAGCAGCAAACAGATATTTATATTTCAACAGTTTTTTAATTAATTGAGTATTTAATAATGTCACTACATAGAGAGTAAATATATTCCAACTATCATGTCTCAGAGGTTTACCTATATACTTGGTGATCTGGTAGCTTCTGCTGGGTACTCTCGAATATACTACATTTCAATAGTACTTCACTGAATTTTTAAAGTAAATCGCAAGACTGTAAATTAAAAAAAGATATCTGAAAACAGCTAGAAATTTTATTGTACTTAATATCATCAAATTAATGTTGATTAACTGCTTACATGACTCTTATGTTTCTCGTTTTGTTTTGTGGAAGGTACAAATGCCCAATGTAAGGTAAAATGAAATGTATTCAAGAGTTTAAATACACAACATTGCTTTTTTCAATGTACTTCTGGTGCATCAGTGAGGAATTCTTGGAGTGGTACTGTGGCACATATGCAATTACTAGTAGGAGTCCAGATGAACCCTCAGCCATTCTCCTCTTTCCCCATCTTGACTTTCATATCAAGCAAGAAAAAAATTGCCTCTCTTGTTACCAATAGAAATTCTTCACAATCCGTGTTGCCTATGATGGGCTGAGGCCACACCAGAACCACGCATACATAATTACAAACCATTGTTCAAACTGAAAAGATGTTCTCTTCTTATAACTACATCATGTGTTGTATAATCTTATGTTAATCTTATTATAATAATTATTATTATGTTAAAATAATAGACATGGGTATTAGGATCAGAAATATCCTTTAGGCATGACACTGTGATGACCATTCTATCTTTAGGCAGCAATCACAATGTACAGCTGGACAGAAGCAACAGTTGTGTTTCAGGGGAAAGAAAATCTACTAGCCACACTAAGTCAAGTCTTTTATTTGTTTCTTTCATAAATATTATAAAGATATATGTATACATTCTACTTACCTATTTAAGGAGATCATCTCTACTACAGTTCTCAATTAGCCAAATAATCACAAATGGTCTAACTAATAATTTTCCTGGAATCAGTAATCATTAGCTTTCTTTTCTGATCTAATCTAATACAAAATAGGATTCAAATGATTGCTGTGTACATGATGGATAAAGAATTCAAATTTAATTAACCTAGGCTGTTCCAAACTCTCTACAAAAGGATCAAACACCAAAAAAGCATTCACAGAGGCAGTTTCACTAAAACACACTACTTTTTTCTGTGAAACTTAATTTGTTGATTTCAATGATTCAATCTTTTCATGTAAAAATCAACCAAGCAAATAATCATTGAAGAAAACTTAAAGATTCATAGTTTTACCTTTACTGACTAGCCTTTAATAATATCTGATAATGAGCCGAACTGTTTACCTGAAACCAATTATAAAATCAAGTATTTTAATGTAGTTATAACAACTGTTGGCATGACCATATAAATACATTATTTATATTTATGAACTACTGCCAATACCTTTAAAGTTCTAAATTAATAATTTTTAAAATGTAAAAATCCCCTATTTTAATAAGATTACAAACTCAAAGATATGACAAATCTTAGTTATGACAAATCTTAGATATGACAAATCATAGTTATCAAAGTTACAACATCTACAAATACTATCAGATATGGATATACATGCTCAGTGTTGAAGAAAGTAGTCAGTTCATCCAGTGAGTATGAAAAATAGGAATGATTCTTTCTCTCCCTGCAGAGGTTCAGAGTCAAGAGATCCATGACAGTAAACCAGTCACCTGAAGTTATGACTAGTTCTGGACAATGCTGTTGCTATGGGGTAACATAGGTGTTCAATAGAGCACCTACATGGGAGAATGAAGAGTTAGGGTTTAATTTCCTCTTGCCTAAGAGCCTAAACTGTGTGTCTGCCCCTTCTCATCACAAAGATGGTGTCTAAAGACAAGCTGTAGTCGCAGACAACTGAGTCCTCTGTCTTTTATTTCACAAAATAGGAGATAGTCTTAATATAATAATATTGTTCAGAAAGAAATATTTTTCGTGGTATTTTGAAGAGTTTAAGACTTAGTTTAAGAGTTAGTTTGAGACTAACTTGTGGATTTAAAAGTATTTCCGCTGTGTTAAATAAAATCAATACCTCTATCAATTATTTAGAGAAATAAAATACTTCAATGAATTTCTTGAGAATGTATATAGAGTCAATGACTCTAAGACCTGCCATTCATATTAGAACTTCAAACTTAAGTTTCCTCCTTAAAGAAGACTACATGGTGTTTCTATTAAATATGTAAAACCTGCTTTTTAATCCACTCTATATCAGACTCAAAGTTTTATTCATTAGAAGTAGATTAACGTGATTTATTTTGGAAAATCATTCATGATCTGTGATCAAAAGCTGAAAAAAAAACAACATTTGCAATTCGTTATCTTCTTACATTTATACCTGTTTCAACATTCCTTTCTTGTTCAGTCTGTGTGTTTCAGCAGCTATCTACTCATTCCAATTACAGCTCTTCCATGCAGGCAGGTGTTTTATGAAAGAGAAACATGCATACACGTACATACAGTTACAGTAACTCTGCATTTGATTGCCTTGTCAAATTCACTCCCTCAACAAAGAACATTTTCTTCTCAATCGAAAAGAAAATGGTAAGAGAAAGAATCTGTAGTTCCCTGTAGGGAAAAGAGACTCACTGCTAAGAATAATGTAATTGCTTTGGAGACAAACAACTTGGGTGTTCTTTAATATTCCCTGAAATAGGTATCTAACCTTTTTCTTGTCCTGTATAACTGTATCATTCAGACTACTGCTACTTTGTACATGACACGGATGAAGAATGCCCAGGTCAGGTATCTTTGAGAAAGCAGTATATAACCAGGAGTACTGCTGTCAATTTGTGTTGATCTTTTGAAACGAAATCTCACAGGTTGACTATGTGCCTTATAGGTCTCATAGGCCCAACATCATATGTCACTACTAGCATCTTCCAAATAGGACAGTTTTCCTGTACTAAATCCTATTTCCATCCATGCCAGAATTTGTAAAGCTGTTAAATGATGCTGTCATCTGCTAACTGGATGTCAGCATTAACTTATGTGAGAACTGAGCTAGTGAGCTTTTGTTTCAAAGAGGACATTTCCTCAAGTTTAGCCTGAAATAAAGTAAAAATTGGAGGTAAAAATTGTAGCTCCAAATGACCCTTTGCTTTCTCATAGGCCTTGTAAAATTGTTGAAGGTGATATCATGAAGACAAGGGATGATGTGGTGAAATCTGGTGTGGAAGTTGTTCGATCTGCTGAGGCAGCTCAATACATTCATCTTGTGACCTGATGCAATGCATCTGATTTTACTTAAAGCAAATTACAAAGCTCTCACACACTATTTTGCCAGGATAGTGGCAGCGACTTTATTTGACCCAGTAAGATTCTGACAAGGCTTTCTCTGTGTAACCAGTAGGGAAGATGGTCACAGGATTGTATAGTATGTCTCCTTCATTGCAGTTAAGACCCTTTCTAGTTCTCCTTCTTAGGACTTTCCTGAAAGAATATGCCAAGGCTTATTACCTTTTACTAATTTTACAATTACTGAAAATGAAAGAATTTGGTATTAATTTACTCTGTCAAGTCTTTGCAGAATTTTTATCAGCAAAGTAAACTTCTACAGGGTTTCAATGGGAAATTCAAAATACTCAGCATTGCCCCATCATTTCCATCAATATCAGCAATTTTTAATAAATAGAAACCACGCCCTTTTGTAGGGGTTGTGTCCAACAATGTTTTTCTCTGTAAGACTGCATACAGTCTACCACTTATTTGTCCAGCCCTTAATCATCTGAGATCCATTTTGGAATACTTTAGCACTGATTACCCAAGGCCTGTTATTCTATTTATATTAATTGAAGTTACCACATGAGGTACCTATAGGGCAACTTACAGCTATGTAGAGACAAAAGTTTACTAATCACCGTGATTATCAACACCTGGAAAATTCCTTGGGAATACATCCATCCACTCCCTTTTGCACACAGATGCACAAAACCAAGTTTAGCTACCAAAAACTCAGTCCAGAAGTTTTAGGCACGTTCTTATGTACTACTCACTAGATTGACATGTCAATCATAGCTACAACTGACAGTTTAAAGAAGGGTGTTTGAGAGCTGTAGAAGCTACTTCAGTACAAAAAAAAAAAAAAATAAATTGCTGCCAGAAAATGTAGGAAATATAATAGAAGTACTAATGTAGTACTAAAACATACCATGAACAAACCTATATATATATTGCATGACTAATCATATATATATGAGCTGTGTGATTAACTAATGTCTTAACAAAGTCTAAATTTTAAAAGAAATTAATTATTTGTTTCTTTGTTTAAAAATGTCATTTGTATTTAGAAAAAGAAAGTGGTTATTTAAAATTTATGTCTCATTCCAATCTGGTAGGAAATAAAAAATATTAAGTGCCCATCTATGTTATTTACGATAATGTTATTTTCCAAGGTATAAATGACTTTTTAATCTATTTATTATAGAAAAGGCTTCTGTATCTAGTAAACTGTGCATACACATCCATTACATCTATATTGTAAAACTACACCTGTTTTACAGGTGCTGTACAGCTGTTACCTGTTCGTGAAATACAACTTTTTGACTTAATAGGCTATCAGAGAAAAGCTAGAAAAATAATATAATGTCAGCCACCACAGAATTTTCCTATATTAAATTGTGCCACACTTTGATAGCATACTTCAAATCACGTTTAAAATGGTAAGGTAAGAAGCAATGCTTAATCTGAAGGGTCTTTTTCTGTCACATATTTAACTTGAAACATCAAGTACATTCCTAGAACAGTTTCTTGTGTAGCCATTTATAGTTTATTTTGTTTTCATGTTTTATTCATACAAATAATGTCGTTACAGACTACTTGTATCCAAAGACTTTCTTCATTCTCTGTGCCCTTTGTGGGGCTCTTTCCAGTACTTCCTTATCTCTTTTGTACTAAAGAGCCCAGAACTGAACATGGTGCTCCAGATATGGACCTACCAGTGCTGAATAGAGGGTAATAATTTATTTTACCTGCTGGCAATACTACTGCAGTTCAGGAAGTTGTGTGTGTGTCCCTTCATGAAAGGGAAAATTTTTTATGGTCAACCTGATAAAAAAGCAAATCTTACCAGTAAAATCAAGGCCAAGAAGGCTTTAAGTAATTTGTCGGGTTGTGTGCCTTTTATTTCCAGGTACCCTACTCCATTTAGGAGAGGCCCCTAGGCTTTGTTTTGTTGCCAATGTACAAAAAGAAGATGCCCTTCTTTTTACCCTTTACATCCCTTCACAGATTCAGCTGCAAGTGGTCTTTGGCTTTCCTAATGTCATCTCTGCGTGCTTAGACAGTGCTTCTAAATTCACCCCAGGTTACCTGTTCTGCCTGAACATTTTACACTCTTCCTTTCTATGTCTGATCTTGGACACGAGCTTCTTGTTCATCCATTCAGGTGTCTTTGCTTGATTTCACTCAATGCATCACTCTTGAGCTTGACTACCAAGCAGTTATCAAATGCCTCTTCTTTCCAGGGCCATATTCTATGTGATTCTTCCAGCTAGATCCTAAGTAGGACAAAGTTTGCTCTTATGTATTTATTTTTAGACTTGCTCTTTCCTTAGAGGATCTTGAATATGAATATCACACAGTCAACAGTAACCCAAGCAGCCCTTGATCTTCCTATCCTTGACCAGTCATTTCTTGCTTGTAAACATGTGGTCTAGAAAAGCTCCTTCTGTGTTGTACATGTCTGTTAAGAAGCTGTCAATAAGATACTCCAGAAATCTCCTGGATCCTTGTGCCTTGCTGTGTTGTCCAATCTACAGGTGTTGCAGTAGTTTCAGTCCTCTTGATGACCCAGGCCTGCAAATGTGAGGCTTCTAGTTTTCTGAACAAGTTGTCACCTGCTTATTTGCTATCAGAGGCATAAAACAGTGTCACATCTGTTAGCTGATCTGCCAATCCTGACCTCAACCAGCTAGTAACTCTCTCCTAGGCATTTCAGTCACAACTTTCCCTCAGGTTTCTGTGTCTTTGTACTGGGTTTAGCTGTGATGGAGTTGACCCTCCCCATGACATCTCTCATAGTATTGTGTTTCTCGTGGCAGTTGGAAAGGTTTGATAATATACTAGTGTTTTGGCTACTACTGAGCAGTGCTCACATAGCACCGAGGCTGTAATTTTTTTTTCCTTCCCTATCATTCACCCCAACTGAGGAGGGCTGAGGGATGGGCTGGCCAGATAATCCAAACAGACCAAAGGGATATTCTATATTGTATGATGCCAGCCCAGCTATAAAAGCAAAGGGAAAGAAGAAAGGAAAGGGAGGGGCATCAGTTGATGATATTTTGTCCTCTGGAGCAACCACTGTGCATATCGGGCCCTGCTTGCCAGAAAGATTGCTAAGCACCTTCTGCTGACGGAACATAGAGAGGAGTCTCTATTAAGTGCCTTTGTTTCCAGGCATGGCTTTTGGTTCTTCTGCTTTCTTAAACTGTGGTTGCCTTCACCCACTAGCGTCTTGTTACATTTTTCTCTCCCCTGTCCATCCAATAAGGGTGAGTGACAGAGCGGCTATGGAGGGAACCCAACCCCATCCAGGGCCAATGGCACATGATATTGTTCCAAAAGAGATCGTAACACATAGTGATATCCAACATAAATTATACATGTTGTAAGTTATATTATGCTTTATTCTCATGTGTGAATTACTTAGACTACTAAGAAATTGTCTCAAACATATCCAAAACATTTCTACCACTCTATAGTTGGGTTTGAATGCCTAAAAGTGAAAATCTCCCCTCCTCTCTGTTTAATCATCTGGATATCCAAATGGAATTCTCTTCTCAAGTCTGCTTTGGGATTTTAGATTTCTTATACAACAGATTTTCCTTTAGAATAGATCTGTTCATACTATATACACCAATATCAATGCAGAGAAATTCTATAAACAAAGAATGGGTAGCACATTTACAAACAAAACAAAAGAAAGCACATCAACAACAACCTAAGACAATAAAGTTAACTTGCTCCGCCTTTCACAGCATTTGTCTTTTTTTGAGACATGTGGGTCTGAATAAACTATATAATGTCTATTTGACTGCTTGCCACACACAAAGTCAAAAAAAAAACAGTCTCTGCAATAAAAAAACTTATAAGGAAGTGAGGAATGCAAAAATCCGGGGAAAATATGAGATACGTGACTTGCTGAAAAGGTGGCGGTTGGCAAAGTCTAAAACAAAACTGAAGTTTCCTTTCTTCTAGGCTGATGACCCATCCATTGAATGTCAGTGTTTTCTATTAGTTGTTTGTTGCAGTTTGAGAACTGCTAGAACCTGTAGAAGTGCTTTCATGAGGAAGAAAAGTTTTGTTGTGTTCTGGGGGACCTACTCCGGTTGCACAGGTCACAGGACCCCCCCCCACCTCCCCGGAAGCGTCTGTCTTGTGACCTGCCCCTGAAAGGTAGGCTGGGGGAGCCTATAAAAACCAAAGCAGGGTCTTTGTTTGCGGCTTTTTGCGCCTCTTTTCACGGGCTTTGGCCCTGAGGGGAGCACCCCCCCCACCGCCCCGGGAGCAGGCGGTTGGGGGGGGGGTGAGGTCAGCGGCTGAGGGGGAACCGCGGCTCTGGGGAGCAGCGGCTCCGAAGCAGCCGTGACCAGCTGTGACCTGCAGTGGCCCCCCCAGAGCCAGCCGCGGCTCCCGCCTGACCCCACCGCTGGCGGGAGCCTGCCGCCGTGGGG
>VXBP01004181.1:44945-59965 GCA_013400115.1 Rhinopomastus cyanomelas
GCCATGCGGTCGGTCTCCATGTAGGACCCCGCACGCGGCTGGGGCCCTGGGACTGGGCCGCCGCCTTTTTGGAAGGAGTGGTCAGCAGGAGGAGAGATTGCCGTGTCTGCCGCTGAGAAAAGACTGGCAGCGCTTGGGTTTGGGGGAGAGCTCCTTCGTGCTTCACTAAGGAAAGCAGGAAGACTGGAGAATCCTCAAACCTTGGATGTGAAAGACAGAGGCTGGGTCTTTTGAAATGCCTGCGCCTGCACCGAGGGATGCAGATGTGGGCACTGAGAGACTCAGGCCATCCTGAGAGCATTGAAACGCATGCAGCTGCATAGAGGAATGCAGATGTGGGTGGTGATCAGTCAGGCCATCCCTATGCGTTGAGCTGGAGAAGCCACGCTGAAATGCATGCGGCTGCACCGAGTCATGCAGATGTGGGCACTGAGAGACTCAGGCCATCCCGAGAGCATTAAGGATGCATGTCTGCTGCACCGAGGGATGCAGATGTGGGCGCTGAGAAACTCAGGCCATCCCAGACTGACATGCTTTCCTTCCCAGGTCTCTAAATTAGAAGCAGATCCAAGGCCCAAACTGGAGTGGTTTCCCATTCTATTTTCTCAGGTTCTGTGAGGGCATTAATGACACAGATTGTATGCACCAACTTGCATAACCTTTTCTGTATAGTTAGTGTTAATAAACCTTTCTGGAGTTTCCCTAAGCCATCGATTGTCTGGTGAATTTTATCCGAGATGCCATTGAGACCTCACTGCTTTGCTTTCCTTTCTTTGATATTGAATTGTGGTTCTGAACCCACTACATTGTTGAATCCATTCAACATTAAAAAAAATTAAAGTTAGGAAGCCTCTTTAATATCTTTTAGGATGAAACTTCCTCTATTAGTATAAGGTTACACTATTGCACTGCAGGAAGTTGAGACTGCGAACAGTCTCAACCACCCTACCACTGTCCTCTTTCAGAAGTTCTTTGGTGCAGACAAAACCATTTTTTTGTACTTACAAAACCTTTTATTTTTAGAATAGAAAAGGTTGTTGAAGTGTATAATCCTAATGTCGCATTTTGTTACTTTTACTGAATTTGTTGCAAATAATGGTATGCATCTTGAATAAGTAGTGTCCTACAAACCACTACTTACTAATCTAACTACTACAAACACCTTATTAATAAGTATCTATAGTGTATAGGAAAATAGCAAACTGCACCTTTCCAAAACATCATCATTTATTTCTGTAAAAATCTATTTAAAAACAAGGGTCTTGCCAAGAATCAATCAGGTAATATGTTATTGATTCCTGCATTGCTCTCAATAATTTAAACATAGCATCAAAAATTAAAAGCATAAAAACTTACACTTTCATGTGCTTTAAATCCATTTCTTTAGTATTGTACCATCTGTGACAAGCAGCCGTGCATAATCTGCTTGCCTCACTGAATTTTTAAGGTCAGTGTTAGGTTCTGTTCTGAGATTCTGATGTCACTATTTATTCAGTGTGCAGTCTTTTTTCTGTTTTTATATAGTGTGTACATGTAGGATGGGAAATAATATACCATTAAATAGGTAATAATGCAACAAAGAACCTACAAGTCAGTTGGTCATAGCTATTGATTTGGCAGAGACAAAGACAGCAATGCTGACCACAAAAATGTCACATATACCTTTTCAAATTCACGTGCATCGTACCAAAGCAAACTTATGTGACACATTAGTAGGGGAAATCTGAGTTTTAACACAAGTTCTTCACTGTGCAAATGGCAGTCCATGTGAATGCCATCACGAAGATGATAAAAGAGGTGGACCACCTCCCTTATGAGGAGAGGCTGAGGGAACTGGGTCTCTTTAGCTTGGAGAAGAGGAGACTGAGGGGTGACCTCATTAATGTCTACAAATATGTGAGGGGAACTGTTCTCAGTGTCATGTAGTGATAGGACGAGGGGCAATGGTTGTAAGCTGAACATAGGAGGTTCCACATCAACCTGAGAAGGAACTTCTTCACAATGAGGGTGACGGAGCACTGGAACAGGCTGTCCAGGGGGGTTGTGGAGTCTCCCTCACTGGAGATATTCAAGTACCGACTGGACAGGTTCCTGTGTGACTTGGTTTAGGTGATCCTGCTGTTGCAGGTGGATTGGACTAGATGATCTTTCGAGGTCCCTTCCAATCCGTAATGATTCTATGATTCTATGAATGGCAGTCCATATGTCTGTTGTTTCTTACTCTCTCTTACAGCCATTGCTCGTATGACACACAGCCAGTGTTGCACAGATAGGTTACCTTGAGGTCCTTTCCTAGGAACACAAAAGTAAATTGAGCTCTGATTCCTCAACAGAGTTTAAAAAACTCTGTAGATAGAAAGCTGAATGAAACCTGCATCATAGCAAAATGTACTGTACCTACTAACCAGGTATTCTGTGTCTTAACATGGACTCATAAAGATTTTATAGATCAAGAAACATGCTTGCTTGTGAAAAACAGAAGCGCATAACACTTCAGTTTCAATGTCTTCTGTTTCAATCTGAGACTTTAATGTCTCAATAAGCTGGGGTTTTCAGCTGTGGCATTCATAGCCTTTCTTCACAGCATCTTTTAGCCACAAATTACATATAGTACCAACAATCCCAAATTTCCTAGACCACTAGAAAACAAGAAAACTTGGTGCTCTATATTCTTTGTTTCTCATTTCTTCATCTGGAAGAACTTTGTTACAGTAGATTTTTCTCTGGGGGGTTAGGTTTTTGTTTTAGTTTTGGGGTTGTTTGTTTGTTTGTTTGTTTTCCTAAATTGTTAGTTTGAGATTTGGCTAGATAGCCTAGATATAGACTATTACAAATTCAGAATTAAGAAGGAGTATCTCCCTCTAGCTTTTATGAAAACTTAATTTTTTTGATGTTCTTCTATATACCTTAAAAAAAAAAAAACTCTCAGAAGAACCATGATAATACTATTCATAAATATAAAGAAGAAACATAAAAGCTTTCAGATCCTAGAGCAGAAATTCTGTTAATCTAGTATTAGAACATCCTGAAGCATAAAATTAATGTTTGCATATTTTCCATTATGGATGTTTTGTGCAATGCAAAGATAGCTACTTTAACAACTTTACCATATTTTAAAAACCTGTTAGGATTTTCTGGGTTTGAAATTAGGATTTAATTTTGAATATTGGGTTATGTTCTGACAGGATTTACCAAAAGCAATAGAATTATTTATCATAGGGAACTACGAGACTCAAAGAGAAACGTTTTATCAGAGCTACCTCTTAGGCTTCTAAATCATGTGTTTACCGTAAGAATTTGGACTTCATGTAATTTAAAAAAATACATTATTATTGCCTAGGACAGACACTGAATAAACAACAAGAATGTTCAGTGTTTAAAATGAACATACAGGTGTATACATACAGAACTAGAAGGGTCACAAGAAGGTCCACAAGAAGGGTCGGGTGGAGGATCCTGGGAACTACAGGCCTGTCAGCCTGACCTCAGTGCTAGGGAAACTGATGGAGCAGGTTATCTTGGGGGCAATAACTGCACACCTGAGGGATGGCCAAGGGCTCAGGTCCAGCCAACATGGGTTCAGGAAGGATCCTGACTCTCCAACCTGCTCTCCTTCTATGATCAGGTGACCCGCTTGGTGGATGTGGGGAGGCCTGTGGATGTGGTCTATCTGGACTTCAGCAAGGCCTTTGACACTGTCCCCCACAGCAAACTGCTGGCTAAGCTGTCAGCCCACGGCTTGGACAGCAACACTCTGTGCTGGGTTAGGAACTGGCTGGAGGGCCGAGCCCAGAGGGTGGTGGTGAATGGTGCCACATCCAGCTGGCGGCCGGTCACTAGTGGTGTTCCTCAGGGATCAGTGCTGGGCCCCATCCTCTTTAACATTTTCATAGATGATCTGGATGAGGGCATTGAGTCAGTCATCAGCAAGTTTGCAGATGATACAAAGCTGGGGGCAGATGTGTCTGAGTTGGAGGGCAGAAGGGCTCTGCAGCGGGACCTTGACCGCCTGGACAGATGGGCAGAGTCCAACGGGATGGCGTTCAATAAGTCCAAGTGCCGGGTGCTGCACTTTGGCCACAACAATCCCATGCAGAGCTACAGGCTGGGGTCGGAGTGGCTGGAGAGCAGCCAAACAGAAAGGGACCTGGGGGTGCTGATTGATACCCGCCTGAACATGAGCCAGCAGTGTGCCCAGGTGGCCAAGAGGGCCAATGGCATCCTGGCCTGCATCAGGAATGGTGTGGCCAGCAGGAGCAGGGAGGTCATTCTGCCCCTGTACTCTGCACTGGTTAGGCCGCACCTTGAGTACTGTGTCCAGTTCTGGGCCCCTCAATTTAGGAAGGACATTGAGGTGCTTGAGCGTGTCCAGAGAAGGGCAACGAGGCTGGTGAGGGGCCTTGAGCACAAGCCCGATGAGGAGAGGCTGAGGGAGCTGGGATTGTTTAGCCTTGAGAAGAGGAGGCTCAGGGGAGACCTTCTTGCTGTCTACAACTACCTGAGGGGTGGTTGTGGCCAGGAGGAGGTTGCTCTCTTCTCTCAGGCAGCCAGCACCAGAACAAGAGGACACAGCCTCAAGCTGCACCGGGGGAAATTTAGGCTTGAGGTGAGGAGAAAGTTCTTCACCGAGAGAGTCATTGGCCACTGGAATGGCCTGCCCAGGGAGGTGGTGGAGTCGCCAACTCTGGAGCTGTTCAAGGCAGGATTGGACGTGGCACTTGGTGCCATGGTCTAGCCTTGAGCTCTGTGGTCACAGGTTGGACTTGATGATCTATGAGGTCTCTTCCAACCTTGATAATACTGTGATACTGTGATACTGTAACTACACCTTTTTTAATATATATATATACACACACACATAAGGTCATAACTTGTTGAATTATATACTTTAAGTGAAATCATACTCGTTAATGAATGAATTTTCACAATCTGTAGTATGGAGTGAAAGTAGAATAGAGTGGTTGAAAAACCATTTCTACAAGCTTTTTTACACTTCTTCAAGTTGGTTATTGACCTGACATATTAAAACTATCAAGTATTTACAGGTAAAGTTTCTAGAATTGCGTTCTGTCTGTCTGAATATTAATTTTGATAATTTTTGTCATTCTTTCTCTGCTGAATAGATGAAAGAACTCAATTCTTACATGTTAATTACAAAAGATGGGTAAAAATGCCCATGTAAATAAGACCTTATGTGCAGCAGTATATGGTGTCCCCTCTGGCATGTCTTTTCAGTATTTTTAGCATGGTTCAGATACATGGAAAGAATTGAAATTTAGTGTTCTTAATAGCACTGAGTCTTGATCGTGTGTATTTGCAAAGGTGGGAAAAAACCCCAGATTATTAACAGTGTTATACATATTTTTGTTATCAGTAAAAGCAGAGAAGTATTTGCAACACTGTAGCGGGTTGGGGATTCTCCACTAATTTTAGCAAGTAAGGTCTCGATGACATCTCGGACAAATTTGCCAGACAATGAATGGCTTAGGATACTGGATAAAAGTTTATTAACCTAACTGTATACAGACAAAGAAAAAAAGGAAACAAAAAGAATAAAACAAAATAAAACCAGCAAGTTGGTGCACTCAAACCTAGAAACTGCGTCAAACATGCCATTACACTATCTGAGGAAAATACCATGGGAAGTTACTATCGTTTGGGCCTTGGGTCACGACAGAGATCTGGGCAACAACAAAAGTATGCAAACCGGAGACGAGTTCCACCACCCTCTCCCTTAACGCCCAATTGCACCCCAGTGCGGGCGGCATGCATTTCAACAACCTGCCCCTGTCTCTGTCCTTCCGACCTAAGAGATCTGGGCAACAACAACAGCATGCAAACCGGAGACGAGCCACCGCTCTCTCCCTTAACGCCCCAATTGCACCCCAGTGTGGGCGGCATACATTCCAACAACAAAACCCCTGTCTCTGTCCTCCCGATCCAAGATTTAAGGAGTCTCAAATCCTTCGGCTTTCCAACTATGCACGAAGGGACCTCCCCCAAAACTTAAAAGCACCCCCAGTCTTCCTCAGCGGCAGGAAATGACACACAGCTTCTCTTCCCGTTGACCAGTCTCTCCAAAATGGCAGCGGTCCATCGCTCAGTCCCAGTCACGTGGGGGATCCAAAATGGAGGCACGTTCATCGCTGGATCAACAGGGCAACGCCCACACTCCACAGTAGGCCGAGAGGATTCTCAAGGCCCTCTCCTCTCTTCTCTCCTCCTGTCTCAGCTCCAGGGGGGAAGAGGGGGCACCCCAGCATACCACAACGTTACCAAAATGCTGAAGCTGCGCTGTGGGAGGTGGCTGCACGCAGTCTTGCTTTTCCCAGATCGCCCGGATCATGGTGTCAGGTTCAGGCCCGAGGCAAAAGGGCTGCGCGGAGCAGGGGGCACAGCGGCACAAATCAGGGTCTTCCCACGACCACTGAAGAACCGCGGCAGACGCGAAGGCTGTCCATTACTGGACGGGGAGCGGTGCAAACCGGCGCGTCCTCCATTCCAAAAGCAGCGGAGCCACTGGAGAACCTGCGGCAAACTTCACAGCTAGCGCCGGGGCGGGGAGAGCTTACAAGTGCGTCTCCAGACCGCGGCACATCGGCGCTACTGGAGCCCGAGGTGAATCACAGCTGGCAGTCCGGCCGAGGACATGGGGCTACGCGAACACGGGGCATCTGCTCTTCCCGCAGTAGCGGCTGCAATCGCTGAAAAGCCGCGGCCGAGCCGCATCCCGTGCCCTTCCCCCCTCCCCGCCACCGTCCCGAGAACGGACGGGGCGGGGGAGCGGGGGGCGCTCGGCTGAGAAGCCGCAGCCCAAGAGGGCCTGCAGCACACACGAGCGGGCTACATACTTCCTCCTTCTTCTTCTTCTTCTTCTCCTTCCTGCCTTTTCTCAAAACAAACCACCCGCTCTGCTTTTTCATAGGCTAACCCAACACGGACATCCGGGGCAGGTCCAGGACCAAGTGACACCTTCCCCCAGGACAAGTCCCCTGCGGGGGAGGAGTCCTCCAAAACAAAACAGCTCCTTTTCTTTTCTTCTTCATGAAAGCAGAACTGCTGTAAGTTTGAAAACGCTAGCAATTTTCAAACCACAACAAACACCCAAACAAGGTGGTTAAGAATGAAGACAAAAGTGAAAAGGTGAGCAAAAAGTGAGGGAAAATTTTGTTGCTGAGATATTACCTTTAAAGCATCAAAGTAGAAATTGCACAGGTGGGTAAACAATTAACTCGGTTATTGCTGCTCATAAATGGAGCTATGGCTGTGCATGAGAGATGCACTCAAAGTATATGAAAACACAAGCGAAGACAGTTCTGAAGGCAAACCATTGACATATGAGCTTTACATTATTTCCAAGAACTGTTGCCTGCTAGTCCTTTCTATGTACTTCTACAGCTGTTACAGAAATTTTTTTTTTTATAGGCAACAGGTTTTAAATCTCTTATTTCATTTTATTGGGATTTTAGTATCTAAAACATGAGAAGATCTGTCCTGGGTCATACAAATGGTCCTTCTACCTGAGACTTATATTTCTAACAGTGGTCACTAACAGTTCTTTAGAAAAGTAACTAGTAAATATTGAAGATTCATTTCCTTGAAAATTTTGTTCATCTTAAAGAATATAGAACAACAGTTAGAAAACTACATTTCACATATTGTTTTGAATTAATTCCCTTTTTGAATTAATTTCCTGACAATAGATATCTGAAGTTTGACACCCCAGTGTAAGTACTGAAAAGTTGTACTCAAAGCTTGGACCTCGTTATGCATGCTGATAACTATAGTGATGTATATTTTTAATAACGTTTGTCAACTATTTATCCAATCAGGTGATATAAGCAATTCTGTCTGACATCTCTTGACCAGTCACAAATATCATAAGCAACATACCCTTTGGATAATTAGATCCAGTCTTTCAAGAATGTAAATGAATACTAGTTGAATGAATTTGCATAATGAATACATTTAAGAAAGTCATGATCACTAGGCTCTAGCAAAAATACCCCAAACACCACAGCCAAATTCATTGAATAAATTACTCATTGCTTTTTTGCCTGTAAATTATTCGTTCAGCTCAGAATGTAACAAGTAACAAGTCTCATGTTTAGCAGTTTTATTTATGCTAGGAAACCAATGAAACTCTTCTTTTATCCATGTACGAATGCTCGTACAATAGATTGTGAGGCTGTTAATTTCTACTCTGGTAATTTATGTATTTTATAGATATTTTTTCCTATGGTAGGCAGCAATCAATTAATTTTATTTACATTCAATGTTTTTAGGTGAGTTTTCAGTACAGTTTCTGACTGGTAAAAAACGATCCAGCGGAGCTACTTGGCTTTGTTCTCAGTAAGCCTAGCTAGTCATGATGAGAGATAGGGTAATCTTGTTCTTTTGAATGTAATTGACTGTTTTCCCTTATTCGTGTTGTTAAGAAGACCTCTGACAGTGTTGTAAGAGCTCTGCCTTTACAAGATTTCCGTATGAATTATAGAATCATAGAATGGTCAGGGTTAGAAAGGACTTTAAAGATCATCTGGTTCCAAACCCCCTGAAGAGGCTGTGAGACCTTTACTAGATCAGGTTACTCAGGGCCCCAGCCAACCTGGCCTTGAACACTTCCATGGATGGGGCAGCCACCACTTCCTTGGGCAACCACCACTTTCTTGGGCAGACTTTTCCAGTATCTCACCATCCTCACAGCAAAGAGTTTGTTACTAACATCTAACCAAAATCTCCAGGTTTTTTATTTAAAATTCTCTTCTCTTCTTGTTGTTAACTTAGCACAATGTATTGTGATCAGGAAAGAATTGAAAAGTCCTTTAACCTTTTTGTGAAGTAGAGATTCCACAGCGACTCTCTTCATTCCTTGGGTGTTATTTCCTTTCTTGAGAAATTTCCTCATGGCTTTTCCTTTTTCAAAATAACTGGTTATGGATTATTGCATTAAACTTGGTAAGCAGAATATTGCCATTTAAACATGGCCAAGAGGGCCAATGGCATCCTGGCCTGCATCAGGAATGGTGTGGCCAGCAGGAGCAGGGAGGTCATTCTGCCCCTGTACTCTGCACTGGTTAGGCCGCACCTTGAGTACTGCGTCCAGTTCTGGGCCCCTCAATTTAGGAAGGACATTGAGGTGCTTGAGCGTGTCCAGAGAAGGGCAACGAGGCTGGTGAGGGGCCTTGAGCACAAGCCCGATGAGGAGAGGCTGAGGGAGCTGGGATTGTTTAGCCTTGAGAAGAGGAGGCTCAGGGGAGACCTTCTTGCTGTCTACAACTACCTGAGGGGTGGTTGTGGCCAGGAGGAGGTTGCTCTCTTCTCTCAGGCAGCCAGCACCAGAACAAGAGGACACAGCCTCAAGCTGCACCGGGGGAAATTTAGGCTTGAGGTGAGGAGAAAATTCTTCACCGAGAGAGTCATTGGCCACTGGAATGGCCTGCCCAGGGAGGTGGTGGAGTCGCCAACTCTGGAGCTGTTCAAGGCAGGATTGGATGTGGCACTTGGTGCCATGGTCTAGCCTTGAGCTCTGTGGTGACAGGTTGGACTTGATGATCTATGAGGTCTCTTCCAACCTTGATAATACTGTGATACCGTGATACTGTGATTTGCAGAAATACTAATATGTGATGTTTGCTTTTGTGGTACATACCAAGTTGTTTTAACTTATTTCAGGTGACGTCTCAGATTTTCTCATTCTATATGCACCTCAAGTCTTTTGGGATATTCTGCTTATACATCACGATACTTCACAGAGGGTCAGGATTCAATTGCTTTAAAGGATATTTGAATATGGTGCTACATTATAATCACAGACCTTTACAAATTAATTTGTGTGAAGCAGGTTAAAACTAAGGAAATGCTTTGCTCTTGGGTTTTCAGCACCAGTTTTGTGGTGGGTTCGAGACCACAATTAAAGGAAAAGAAAAAAAAGCAGTTAGGTCTCAGTGATATCTGGGATAAAATTTGCCAGACAATGGATAGCTTAGGGAAAACTGGAAAAAGGTTTAGTAACTCTGTTACTGTATACAGAAAGGAAGAAAAGGTTACACAAGTTAGTGCACACAAATTAGAAACTGTGTCACACATGCCATCACTTATTGTGAGAAAATTACAATGGGAGATCACTATCATTTGATCCTTGGGTCTTTTTTCACATCAGAGTTGTAGGGGAAAAGAGCGTGTCAGTCAAGTAGAGATGAGTACCACCACCCTCTCTATTTTTCATGCACCCTTGCCTGTGAAATAGCAGCACCCAGGTTGTTTTGCAGATTACTGAATTCTTCAGTTCTTCAGTGTAGCTTCTCCAGCTCAATGCTCTTGGGACGGCCTCATTCCTCAGCACCTGAACCGCTTTCAAACAAAGAACCCAGACTCTGTCTTTCATGCCCAAGGTGTAAGTATGCTCGAGTCCTTCTGCTTTGTTCAGCTAAGCCTGATGGAATTCTCCCTAATACTTGAGCATCCTCAGATTTCCTCAGCAGCAGAAATGACAAACAGTCTTTCTTCTTGCTGATCAGTGCTCTCTAAAATGGTGGCGGTGGACCCTGGCACTAGCCACGTGTGGGACCCAACATGGAGACCAACTCCATGGCCGCATCAGCAGGACCCCTCACACACTCTGCACGTGGCCAAGAGGGTTTTCCAGAACCTTCTCCTCTCTCCCGTCTCCTCCCCTCCCCTCCCCTGTCTCAGCTCCAGGAGGATAAAAGAGAAATCCCATCAGCTTACCGCTAGCTGCTGAACAGATGCTGCATGGTGGTGGTGGAGGAATGTGATGGTAGATTTGCACTAAGGTTTTGGTTCTCCTCCTTGCAGCAAAGCAGGGCCGGGGCAAAGCCACCCTCTTCCACCCCACCATCCATGGGAGTGGAGCAGACAGGCCCAGGGGAAAACAGGGGAGGGAGCTACTGGAAGTTGTGGCAAGCCATCTCCCTCCAACCCCACCTCCCCAGGAAGGTGGGTTGGGGAGGTACCAGAGCCAGCTGCTTTGTGCCAGGGTAGAAAGACCCCAGCCCAAAGAGATGGGGCTTTAAGGAACCAGCCCTTCTATCTTCTCACCCAGCGATACCAATTAAGACCAAGTTTTAGGACAATGTCACCTCCCCCCAGGACAGGTCACTGGTTGGGGAGGTCTTATTAAAGCAACAAAATTTTTCTTCATGAAAGCACAAATTTGTACATCTATATATTATGGTAATTTTCAAACTGCAACATACATGCTATTTTATACTGTGAATTGTTAAGTTCTTCCATAATTACTTGTTGGCAGTTGCAAGGAATTGTTTTGGAGGATACCTAATACTTCACTAGATAGAGCTCCTCACAGAATCACAGATCATTAGGGATTGGAAGGGACATCGAAAGATCATATAGTCCAATCCCCCTGACACAGCAGGATCACCTAGACCAAGTCACACAGGAACATACCCAGGTGGGTTTTAAATGTCTCCAGAAAAGGTGATTCCACAACCTCCTTGGGCAGCCTGTTCCAGTGCTCTGTCACCCTCACTGTGAAGAAGTACCTTCTGACATTTATATGGAAGCTCTGCTGTGTTCCAGCTTACACCCATTGCACCTTGTCCTATCACCAGATGACATTGAGAAGAGTCTGGCTTCATCCTCCTGACACCTACCCTTCATATATTTATAGACACTAATGAGACCACCACTCAGTCTCCTCCAAGCTAAAGAGACCCAGCTCCCTCAGCCTTTCCTCATAAGCATGAGGGAAGTGCTCCACTTCCTTCATCATCCTCACTGCTCTATGCTGGACTCTCTCCAGCAGTTCTCTATCGTTCTTGAACTGAGGGGCCCAGAATAGGACACAATACTCCAGATGCAGTCTTACCAGGACAGAGTAGAGGGGGAGAAGAAACTCTCTTGATTTGCTAACCACCCCCCTTCTGATCCACCTCAGGATGCTGTTGGCCCTCTTGACCACAAGGCCATATTGCTGTCTCATGGTCATCCTGCTGTCTGCCAGGACCCCCCTGTCCGTTTCACCCGCACTGCTCTCCAACAGTTCCATCCCCAACCTATACTTGTACCATTGATCACTGCTCTCTGGCTTCTGTTCTGCAGCCAGTTCATGGTCCACCTCACTACCGGATCATCCAGTCCACACTGCCTCTGTTTGGCTGTGAGGTTACTGTGTGACACTGTGTCAAATGCCTTAATGAAGTCAAGATAGATCACATCCACTGCTCTGCTATCATCTATCCACCTGTTTATGCCGTCATCAAAGGCTATCAGGTTGGTCAAACATGACCTCACCTTAATGAAGACATGCTGACTGTCCCTAATGACCCTCCTGTCTTTGATGTGCCTAGAGACAGAGTCTAGGATAAACTGTTCCACCATCTTTCCTGGGAAGGAGGTGAGGCTGACCAGTCTGTGGTTACCTGGGTCTTCTTTCTTACCCTTTCTAAAGACTGGAGTGATATTTGCTATCTTCTAGTACCTAGGCACCTCACTTGATCCCCATGACTTACACAGAGGTGATACAGAGTGGTTTAGCAATGACTTCTGCTGTCTCCCTTAGCACGTGCAGGTGCATCCCATCTAAGCCCATGGATTTGTGTGCATCCAGTTTGCTCAACTTATCCCTAACCCAGTCCTCATCAATCAAGGCAAGCTCCTATCTTGTCTCAGCTTCCTCTGGAGCCTCATCAGTCTGAGGCTTGATATCAGGACAGTCCCCAGAAGTACAGACAGAGGCAAAGGTGTTCAGTATCTCTGCTTTCTCTGTATTCTCTGTCGCCAGGGCACCCACCTCATACAACAGAGGAGCTACATTGCCTCTAGGTTAGTCCTACCTGTAATGTTTTTAAAGAAGCCCTTTTTGTTACCCTTGGCCTCTCTTGCAAGGTTTAATTCCAAGGAGGCCTTGGCTTTCTTAGTTACATTCCCACATTCTCTCACCAGAGCCTTATATTCATCCCAAGTTCTCATCCCCAATTTTCATGACCTACAGACTTTCTTCTTCCTCTTCAGTTTGCCCAACATCTGTTTAACCATGCAGGTCTTCTGGCTCCCTTTCTTGACTTCTTTCCTGTTGGGATGCTTCAAAGAAGTGATCTTTGACTGTTAATCAGCTACCCTCAGCCCCTTTACCTGTCCCATGGGATTTCCCTTAGCAATTGCTTGACAGGGCCAAAGTTTGCCCCCCTGAAGTCCAGGGTTGTGATTCTGCTAGCTAGTGTATTCCTGACACATAAGACCCTGAACTCCACCATCTCATAGTCCCTGCACCCAAGGCTGCCCTCTACCTTCACTGCTTCAACCAGACCCTTCTTGTTGGGGAGTACAAGATCCAGCAGCACTCCTCTTCTAGTGTACTCAGCTACTATTTGCATCAGGAAATTGTCACCAATACACTGAAGGAATCTCCTGGATTGTGGATGGCTGGTTCAGTAGGTCTTCCAGCAAATATCAGGGTAGTTAAAATCCCCTATGAGATCCAGCTCTTAGAAGACATCTGAAAATTTTAAACCGCAGCATGTATGCTATTGGGCTTTCTACCCTTACTTTCAAAAGATTAATGAAGTGGTGTAGCAAAACATTAATTTGTTGGTGAGACAAACTAAACAGATAACAGAAATTAAACCAAGATAATGTAGAATGGCATTCTTTTCCTTTTCTTTAAAATGTAATCACAGGAATGTTCCCCTTCTAACCCCTTGGTAAGAAGCGTACTAATCTATTCCATTTTAGTGATGGTTTATCTAGTATTTGTAGCAATAAACCTGAAGGATTTGTTATCCCGCTTGCTGAGTTCCAAGCTTCATTGAAGCCAAGACTGACATTTAAAAGTGTAATACTCACCATCAAGGTATATAACCTTTCTATCCTTCCAGCTACTCCTGCTGTTTAACAATCTCTTCTTACTAGTGAACTTACAGGTAGTGAAATTACAGGAAGCCAATCTCTATTAAGATACAATGCTTGGAGCCCAAAACAATTTTAACTGTCTCCTTCCTATATTTGTATTTGATTTATGGCCTTTGGTTGAATCATTCACCACTAGAACAAAGGTGATGTACACAAACTTTTAAAAACTTTTCACTTTTTCTTTCTCTAATATTTTTCCTCTCAGCCATATTAACAGAACTGACCAAGACACAATAAAATATAAATGCAGATTCATTAAATTGCAACAATCGTTCTTGCTCTTCCTCTGCCAGTTCTCTGTCTTATTTCTGAACAGCACTTTCAAAGTAGAGAGATGGAAAATTGAATTTAGCAAAACAGATACTTAAAGACATCTCAGGAATCCAGTGTAAGTGCCCTGATCGCTGATGTTATTGACTAAGCAGAGAAAAGAAGTGCAGTAAAGTTTTCATTCTTCAGTTTCCTTTAGGCTTTTATTAGATCTGGAGGGCCAGTATATCTGCCTTTCACTTCCTTTCCTATACTATTTTTCTGCCTCTGCCTTCCTCATATGTCAATTCTTTTTTAACCTAGAAACAGGACAACAAATATGCTGATGTCTGCACTGCAAAACAAAAACGTTAAAAAGGAACAACATTTTACTGCTGTTTGGTGATTGCAGTGAACCCTTCAGAGTTTGTAGAGTCAAAATGGGGCTCATAAAGATTTTACAAAATCCTCCCTACATATGAGTCATGTCAAATTTGGAAAGCAACTATAGTATTTAAACAGTATTGTGAAAGCCTGCATATCTTTTTTTAAGTGAAAACAAACACTGAAGATTAATTCTTCAGTATAAGCTACAGAGCAATTTCAAAACCACCATGACCGACTCACCAGGAACGCAAAGTCAAAAGTAGAATCATAGAATCATAGAATCATTACGGACTGGAAGGGACCTCAAAAGATCATCCAGTGCAATCCCTCTGCAACAGCAGGATCACCTAAACCAAGTCACACAGGAACATGTCCAGGCTGGTCTTACACATCTCCAGTGAAGGAGACTCCACCACCCCCCTGGGCAGCCTGTTCCAGTGCTCCGTCACCCTCACCGTGAAGAAGTTCCTTCTCAGGTTGATGTGGAACCT
>VXBP01004181.1:60226-121625 GCA_013400115.1 Rhinopomastus cyanomelas
ACTCCACTAGATACAGGCCTCCAACTAGACTCTGTCCCATTGACCACCACTCTCTGACTTCTACCCTGTAGCCAGTTTACAATCCACCTCACTACCTGAAAGTCTAGGCCACACTGCCTCAGTTTGTCTGCAGGGATGCTGTGAGAGACCGTGTCAAATGCCTTTCTTAAGTCAAGATAGATGACAACCACGGCTCTGCCATCATCCATCCACCTGGTTACGCCCTGATAAAAGGCTATCAAGTTGATCAAGCATGACTTCCCTTTTGTGAAGCCATGCTGACTGTCCCTAATGACCCTCCTGTCCTTGATGTGCCTGGAAACAGCCTCTAGTACAAATTGTTCCATCACCTTTCCTGGGATGGAGGTGAGGCTGACCGGTCTATAGTTACCTGGGTCTTCCTTCTTTCCCTTTTTAAAGATTGGGGTAACATTTGCTATTTTCCAGAGCCTAGGCACCTCTTCCGTTCCCAAGGACCTAGCAAAGATGATGGAGAGCGGCCTAGCAATGACTTCTGCCATCTCCCTTAGCAGAGTCATGGTATCACTAATATTAGATTAAAAGGTCCAATTATCAAAACACCACTTCTCATATTTTTGTTTCCCAGCAGAATTTTCTGATTCATAGTAAAACTTACAGAAAATTCTTTTTCTGCTTAAAACTATTATGTTGAGTTTCAGAAAGCTTGGCTTTGGTTTGACAAGACCAGACTCCTTTGGGTCAGTAAAAGTAGGAGAGTAAGGTTTGTCTCAGAGTACAGCATGGAAAATATTAATGTTCTTCCTGAGTCACTGGACACAAAAGCCCCATCAGACAAATTACTTTAAACATGTTCATACATGTTGACTGTAATTTCACTCTTTCACAATCAGCAGCAGTAAAGTCCAGGAAATAACAACGTGCTCAAACATTTTGAAGACCTACACATTGTACAAGTATTTCAGAACAGGCTGATATAGAACAAGTGTCTGAACAGTAGTAAAGACAAACTTGCCTGGCTTTTCTAGCTTTCTGCACTGCAAATAAGGTCAATGCTCATTTCCTCCCTAGGAAGTTCATATCCACTAACAAATATCCCAAAGGCATAGTAACTACTTTGGAATTGGAAAACTAATAAAATGTTAAGTGAAGAAGGACAGGTTCTGAAAGACAAGTTGATTATCGACATTAGATCTCCTTTCATTAGAAAAATAGAAGCAGACTGTATCTCTGTCAAGCACTGAGTCTTATCATTTGTGAAGAGAAGTCAAATGCCATTTCTCTTTACTTGTCAAAAGGAAGAAATTATCCTCCCCAGCTACAAGTTATTATCCACCATCTGTGTGATAGTTTTTCATAATTACTTACATACGGCGTCTTTGATAAGCCTTATTCCTGATAAACAGAAAATAAAATTAACTCTGATACTAGATCTGTCACTGAGAAGACTTGGAATAAATATAGTAGAGCTTTAATTTTTCTCTTTTAGAAACCTGACAAGACAGCTGCTGAAACACACACTTAAAATGCTTTGTTTAGAAAGAATTTCTAAATGGAGCTACAGTCTTTGAAGATTAAATGTACTTCATTGGTCAATTGGAAGAAAACATTCTGTTGCTTGCTTTAAGAAATGAATCAGCAGCTAAAAGTATATAAGATAATGTAAAGTTGTATGATAGTCAGAGTGGTTTGCTTTCTTTTTTTGTCAATCAACTTTAAAAACTACTGGTGCCTGTAACAAATTCAGTCAGACGGGGGGGGGATTGGGTTTGTTTTTATCAATCCTGCATGTCTGTTTCCACCATACTTTACCTTTAGAACTTTAAAGCTGTGTTGTAAATGCTATAGATATTTATTAATGTTATACTCACAACTAAAAAAGTGAAAACCCACCCTTTTCTGAATGGAATAAATTTGAATAGAGAAAGAAAATGGTATGTTCCTTGAAGTAGAATGGAAATGGTTTCACTGATTGGCTTACTTTACAAATGAATAACATACTGTAAGGACTGAATGTTTCTCCCTCTCCCCGAAAAATTGTAAGTTATGATATTTCAGGTAGATTACAGCCTTTCAACAGTTTACTAAGGATTAAAAGTTAGGTTGATTATTCATTTAGTCTTCATCTTGGGACCAGAACTTTTAAAATATTCCCTTCACAGTTCTAATGTCTGTCTTTCTTATACTGAAACTTTACTGTTGACTACAAGAATCGGGGATCATATAATCTAAGTAATTTGAACTAAATGTTATTTTAACCAAACATTGAATTAAATCTTCAAATAATCAGGCACAATGTAAAATGGTAGGTGAACAGATTTTTATCCATGTATATTTCCTTAAAGGAGCAAACCTCTGTTTCACCAAGAGTGTAAGACTGAAAATAGTCTAATGGGGGGCACAAGACACTGGAATGCAGCACAGCTGAGACAGCTGACTCCAACTGATTAAAGATCTATTCCATACCATATAGCATCAAGCTCAGTACATAAATCTGGGGGGAAGAAGGAAGAAGGGGGAATATTTGGACTTGTAGCATTTGTCCTCCCAAGAGGTGGTTATGCATGATGGAGCCCTGCTTTCCTGGAGGGGGTTAAACAAGTACCTGTCAATGGGAAGTGGTGAATAAATTCATCATTTCCTTTGCTTGCATGCTATATTTAATCTGCTTTACCTATTAGAAGACCTTTATCTTGAGGCATGAGTCTTCTCACTTTTACTTTACAGTTTTCTCCCCTGTCCTGACCCAGGAGAGAAGGAGCAAGGGGCTGGGCAGGGCTGATCTACCTACCAAGGTAAAAACACAACGCCAAATTGCAGGAGATCAGCACCAACAGCATCACTCTTTGCTCTCACAGGGCTTCAAACCAAGTATTTTTAAAAATTAGTTTGCTGGCTTAGATAAACTTTTCAAAACATGAACAGGAAATTTTAATGTTGTTTTACATAAGGAATAATTTTTAAATGTAAATATTGCTTTATCACAACAAGTATAACAGCACAATTGACACTGCTAGCTGAGCAAAAAACCAGTTATTTGAAATTCTGGGTTCCTCTTCCTCTGCAATTGAGGAATTTGCTTCCTTTGGCCTGTACTGTCTCGTTGTTGAAGACTTTTAAGAAAATAAGTGAAACTACAAGGCTAAAACAAATTCTATTTATTAACTGTTCTTAGAGAGCCTTGAGGGTTAAAGCTCAAAGGCATATACGAAACAGGAAAAATAATATTACAGTATCACAGTATCACAGTATTATCAAGGTTGGAAGAGACCTCACAGATCATCTAGTCCAACCTGTCACCACAGAGCTCAAGGCTAGACCATGGCACCAAGTGCCACGTCCAATCCTGCCTTGAACAGCTCCAGAGTTGGTGACTCCACCACCTCCCTGGGCAGGCCATTCCAGTGGCCAATGACTCTCTCAGTGAAGAACTTTCTCCTCACCTCAAGCCTAATTAAGCGTCATCTTCATGTATATTGGGGAAGAAACTAAAAAGTATAAGCCAATCAGTTCCCTTCATCTTTTTGATATGGAGATTTTTTTGCTCCAGTATGTTGACTCCATGAAAACTCAGAAGTAAAATCCATGCACCATTTACACTGTCCAAGTATGGCAGTTGCACATGCTTTGTCATCTCAATCTGACCTTGGAATATCAATTCTAACCTTAAAAAAACAGTGGAAAGAGGAACTGTTGGTTGACTTTTATCTGGCAATTACATGCTTAGAAGCTAGCTCAACATCCTTTTCAGATATACTTCCAAAAAAAGGAAATGCTTTCTATAAATACTTGTTCTACACAGAATGGACCTGGTCTACTTGTGGAGAATATATCCACTCTAGCCCCAAATTAGTGTTAGTAGTAAGGGAAGGGGTTGCCAACTGTCCCCTGGAAGAAGCTTTGTGAAATTTTTCCCAAGGTCTGGGATGGACCCACCTGTGACTAAGCTAAGCCAGTCAGCATCTCTGTGAATTTCGGGAGGTGAATACCTGTTGGACAAGTTCTTGTTGCTGTTTCCTATTTGTTTGGGGTCTTTTGTTTGGGAGCTCCCATTTGTTTGGAGACAGAGACATGGAACCTGAGGTTGTCCAGGTATGTGTGGAGGCAGAGCAGGGGAAGATATGCCTGAGTATAAGTAACCCTTTGGATTGTGATGAGAGTAGGAACTGATGGCCTTTCGAGACCTCAGCAGAAAACTGTGACTGCAAAACTGTAGAGCACAGCATGTGTAAGCAGGGGATGGAGTCTGCAAGGGACCATGACTCCAAGGAAAAGACCCAGGCTGGAGCAAGTAGTTGCTGGGAGGAGAACCTACAGCCCACAGAAGACCCCCACAATAGCTGAAGAAACTCATGGAGGAATTGTCTCTTGTGGAAGAAACACCATGTTGTGATGCTGTCAACTCTGGCCAAATGAAAAACCTCTAACATTTCTATTTAATTTTAGGAGGCAGGCTTTCCTTGATTAAAGCATGCCAGGCCAGGTACATGGGAATAATTGCTCAAGGTGTGTGTGGACAACACACAGCAGGCAACATACAGGTTCTATAGAATGCATACTCTACATATTCATTATTTTCTGAGCAAAAGGTGGTTACATTCTAATGAGTTCCTGCAATTCATTTATATAGTCTCCTCCTCTTGCATATGCCTGGTGAATTGAGTTGGTGGTCATTTTTGTTGGAACTCCAAGTTTTTACTTCCATATATGTAGAAGAGTTGTGGCTCTTAAACTGCTGCATCATACTGCCTCCTGCAAAATAAATCTTGCAGCCTTTGTCAAGCTGCCCCTTGTTATCTGCACCAAGGAATGCATCTGATACTCTTCCTTCAAAGTCTCTGAATTTGTTTTACTTACATGTTGTATATTTCAAACAGAATTACAGAACCTAGAACTGTTGCCTTTTATGGTATCAGTTGCCACAGGGAAGGACTGCCAGAAGTTTTTGCCCCTGAGGGAAAGGTGATAGTGGAGCTGGATTCAGGAACTGCATGAATCTCTGCTGTAATTGGTGATGTTTGCTTCTTAAACTACATTGATTTTGTTTTCCCCAAACTGAACCTATCTTTTGCCTGTTAACCATAAGTGGTGAGTGAACCCTGCTGGTCCTTTGTCTTGGCCCTCATGCATTTTGCTCTACCTTTTCCTGCCTTGAGGGTAGATTTGTCCAAGCAGCTGCATGGTGATGGGTTTAAAAGCGTGACAGTTTAATGGACTACTGATAACTCTTCTAGTCTTTTGTTTCAAGCTTTAAATCTAATTGAGGCTGGTGAAGTTTGACTCAAAAATTAATCTAAAGGAATTAAGCTTCTCACCTTTCATAAAAGGTGCTTTTACATCTGATTATTAGATATTCCTCAGGGAGATCCTGTCCCTATTTGTTCTTTCTGTTTTGTAAAGGATACTTGACTATATTCACTGTGAAAAGTTCTGACCTGTCTATACACTCACCAGCAACTTAAAAGCCATTTCTTTTTGCCTTAGTGACCAGAGGTTTTTTTTTTTTTAATGAAACCAGCTTCACTAGAAAATAAGGAAGCAGATCCCATAGTACCTAACAGCCTCATGAGTCGGGGAAATAGTGATCCTTAACATGAAATGATATCATACATGGCCTAAGAACTCTTGATTTTAAGGAAGCATTTTTAAGGAATTTTCCCATTGGTGCATTTCATTTTGTGTTATACAAATACTGAGAGTCAAGAAAGGAGTGTTGGAGAAATAGTGGGGGAAAATATAGGAACAATAGTAACTGCCTTTTCTGTTCATTGCAAGTATCTGTGTCACAGGGAATGAAAAACTACGGACTTACACAATCTGTTTCAATTAAACAGGTGAAATAGCAAGGATAGAAAGGTGTTTACCACAGAATGTCTCATGATAGTTAGAGCACACTCTTGGTCCAGAATGTATTAGAATACACTTCAATAATCTATTTTTTTTAGAAACTGATTTAGAAACTTCTACAACTCAGACTAATAGGATCACTGAGCAAAACCAATCTACAAAAACCTTCAAAATTAACTGTGTGTTTCCTTTGTATTTGTCAAAGATGCCATAGATAAAACAAAGTTTTAATTGAATTGTTAAAATAAATCATAGAATCACAGAATGGCTAATATTGGAAGGGACCACAGAGATCATCTACTCCCACTTCCCCTTCATGGGTAGAGAAACCTCTCAACTAGATTGGGTTGTTCAAGGCCTCACCCAACCTTGTCTTGAGCACCTCCAGGGAAGGGGCATTGACAACCTCTCTAGGCAATTTTGTCATGGTAAAAGATGCTTGTTTGCACTATTGCTGATGCTTTTGCCCTGGAAAAGACATACCTTGATGTCAGTAAAGCATTTAATATCGTTTCCCACAGATTCCTCACAGCCAAATTGAGGCAGTATGGTCTGGATGATAAGGTAGTGAGGTGGATTGTGAACTGGCTGCAGGATAGAAGCCAAAGAGTGAGACAGACTCTAGTCAGAGGCCTGTATCTAGTGGCATCCCCCAAGGATTGGTACTGTGACCAGTCCTATTCAATCTGTTCATTAATGACCTGCATGAGGATTTAGAATGCACTGTCAGCAGTTTTGGTGATGACACAAAGCTGGGAGGAGTGGCCAGAACTCCAGCAGTCTGTGCTGCCATTCAGCAGGACCTGGACAGGCTGGAGAGCTGGGTGGGGAGAAATGTAATGAGTAAGTGCCACTCTTGCATCTGTGCAAGAACAACCACAGGTACGAGTATAGGTTGGGGACAGAGCTGTTGGAGAGCAGCATGGGAGAAAGGAAGCTGGGGATCCTGGGGTCCTGGTGGACAGCAGGATCATCATGAGCCAGCGCTGTGCTGCTGTGGCCAAGGCCAATGGCATCCTGGTGTGGATCAGAAGGGGTGTGTTTAGTAGATTGAGAGAAGTTCTCCTCCCACTACAGTCTGCTCTAGTGAGGCTTCATTTGGAATATTGTGTCCAGTTCTGGGCCCCTCAGTTCCAGAAGGACTCTCTCCAGCAGTTCTAGAGAGCCTCCAGTGCAGAGACACAAAGATGATGAAGAGAGTGGAACATTTCTCTGATGAGAAAAGGCTGAGGGAGCTGAGCCTCTTTAACTTGGAAAAAAGGGTATTGGGTGGCGACCTTATCAATGCTCATCAATATGTAAAAGGTGAAAGTCAGGAGGACAAAGCCAGACTCTTTTCAGTATCATCCAGTGATAGGGATGACAAGGGACAATGGATGCATTATGGATTTAGTGAAATCATGTTTGCTTATGGTATTTCTGCATCAAACTCTCTTCCAGCATATAAGCAGTTAACTCGGCTGTGGGAATGTTTACTTCTCCCTGTGGCACAGCAGTGGCTTACGCTTGGTGGAGGGGTAGGCGTTGGTGAAGTGCAGAGGTGAAGGGGAGAGATGGCTTCGCAGGGGACAGGTAGAGCAGGTGGAGTGGGCCAGACAAATTTTGAGGTCCTTAACTGGGGACAGAGCATTCCTTTCCGCTCTTCTTGGTAACCCCTCCCTGACTGCGTGTCTTGGGAGTCTGGCTTCAGTTTCATTGTGGCCCGAAACACACTGTGGCCTGTCTGTCCTTCTGTGGCTCTGTCCCTCTTCTGCTTCTCACCCCACCCCACCTCCCCCACTCCTTCCTTTTCCCTTCCCTTTATCTTCCTTATCTTTTATTATCATCCTTTCCCGCAATTTCAGACTGTAGCCTAGGAAACTGCTTAAACTGAATATTTAAGTTTGGCCTAGGAGATTCCCAGTCTTTCCTTTTTTTTTTTTCCCCTCCTCTCCTCCATGGCTTTTAGCATTTATTAGGAATTAGGGGTTATAAGATCTGGGTGTGCTTGAGTGAGAAAGAACACACTTTTTTTTCCCTTTTTGCCTTTTCCTTTACCTTTTTTTCTGTTTTTTTTATTTTCCCCTACTTAATGAAGTCTGCAGTAAAGTTTATTAATTTTTTATATTTCTAGTTCGAGTTGCTGAACGTGTGTTTACCTCTGTTTTCCCCACCCTGTGCAGTGAGAGGACATTTCCTTCTGCATGATTGAGCAGAATATAATTTTGTGGCTAACCTGGTGCTAAACTCTGACAAGGTGTAAACTGGAACACAGCAGGTTTCACATAAATGTGAGAAGGAACTTCTTCAGGGTGAGGGAGACAGAGCACTGGAACAAGATGCCCAGGAAGGTTGTGGAGTCTCCTTCACTGGAGATGTTTAAAACCGATCTGGACATGTTCCTGTGCGACTTGGTCTAGGTGATCCTGATGTGGCAGGGGGATTGGACTAGATGATTTTTTGAGGTCCCTTCCAATCCCTAATGTTCTGTGATTCTGTGATACGTGCAGTGCTACTACACAGCTGAAGTCTGAGCAACTTGACACAGTAGCTAGAACAGAGTAGAGTAATGAACTTAATGTGGGAGAAGTTTTAGAGATAGGCATTGAGTATTTTTTATTTACACTCCTGGGACAAACTTCTTATTTCTCATACATTTCTGCACTGCCTCCTGAGTGGACAGACTTAGCTACACAGTTTACATGTTTTATTATTAACTCTCTCAGAAACATAAACATAATAATGTAGCTTACTACCCCAGTCATCTTCAGCCACAAGATGGATATTAAAACAGTAATAACTCAGTGCCTGTAGGACATTTTTATAAATGTAGGAATCAGTCTGTATGCCTTAAAAATGAGCGCTGTTTGTTCTCTATTTCTAGCTGTAAAACTTGGTTAGAAATCAAGTATGGATTTTTCTGGAACAGAACAATGTATGCTATGACGCATACAGCCATATAGCATTAGTCCTTTCTTGTTCATTTTTGGTTACAGGAGGGTGTGGAGTTTGGATTTCTTTGTATATTTATGAAAGAATCAGACTGAGGATGCACTGAATGGAGAATGAGTCCTGGGAAATTGGTCCTGGGGGCAGAGAGCTTAGGAGGAGTTAACAGTAAGCCATGGCAGAAAAGATGGACAGTAACCTATGAGGCTGCATCAGCAGGAACATCACCAGAAAATCAGAGGAAATTTGTATCCTACTGTACCCAGCATTCACACACTACATCCAGTTTAATGACTCCAAATGCAAGAAAAACATAAGCATTCTGTTGCAGCTCAATGGAAAATCACCAAGATGACCAGGCTGAAGTAGGCACCCTGTGAAGAGAAGCTGGGAGAGTGGGCTTCTATTTAGATTAACCTTACTTTGAACTAAGTTGTCTTTATAATTCCCATAGAATTTTAATTATTCTTTCTATTCATTAGTTGAAAGGAAACTTAATTCAATTGATATAATGTCTTGAATTTCTAATGGTAAGATTTCTTACATATCTTAAATAGTGACCCTTTAATCAAAGTTTACAAGTCATTCCTATCTGTCCTGCCATAGGAGCTATTGTTAAGGGGCTTTGTCATTCTCTCTCTTGCTTATTTTCTTTTTGGTACAATGAGTTCTTAATCTTGTCTTGGACTTAATCTGCGCAAAGGCAGTGTTTATTATAGAAAGCTCTAATGTTTAAATGTTTTAACACTGGATTTGGGGTATTCAAAGATAATTTCTAACAGCAAATTTTATGTAGAGTCTTGCAAAATCCCAGAGTTACTTTTGTGCGGTGAACATTTACATAGAAATGTGTCTTGCTTAAAGGCCACTTGTAAGTAGTTTTTACTGAACTTTATAAATTGCCTCTAAATACACCTTTATTACCTTATTGCTAACAGATATTGCACTCTTCAAAGGTTGGAAAGGAAAAAAAAACAACAAACCTGCCCCAAAAACCAATCAACAAGATACAAGTAAATATACTTCATATTAATGATGAAATGATTGCGTCATGGCTTGTATATATTTAAACTTTGTTATCTGGAGAAATCTGTATTAAAATACAGAAAAAATATATGCCTGTACAGCTAAGTTTTAAACTGTAATTTACCTTTAGAACTTCTCATCAGTAAGTATCTTATTCTGATATTAAATTATTTTTAAGAAGAATCAGAACACTTTTGCAAGTTTTTTGTCTCATCAAAGTCTTTGTTATGATATATTGATCACAACCATTGATAAATAAATGTTTTAAGGAAAGACACCTCCAATGTAACACACTGCATCATCTTTGTCATTTGTGATGGTTAAGACACTCAAGTGGAATGTAGTAAGAGACTTGTTAAATATCTGAAGCAAAAATGTGCCCTGTAATAGTGCTGCAAAATTTAAATTGGCTGTAAGATTTGCTTAGGGGCAGGGAGTTTAAGAAACATCTGGAGATTCTGAAATAACCTGCATTCATTTACGTTATTTAAGTTGTAAAATCATATTCAATCTTGACCCACTCAGGAAATCTAACATAAACGTCCTGCTGATTTTGACAGTCATACAGCAAAAACACCCTCTAATGAGCATTTAATAGTCACCAAAAGTTCTGCATTAAGTACAAAGCCCTTTTGATTACTTATCCCACTAATTTAAAGTAAATGCTTTTACAGATGGCATCTGTTAGGATGCAGAGCGTGTGCTGCATTTATATGTAGTCACTGAAAATAAATTCCAGCTTTGGTATAAAGATTGTACAAAAAAGATCAAACATGAAACACTGAGTAAACATTTACTAGTGATATTTTAAAACCTCTTCATAAAAGCTTATCCAATAGCAGATTAAAACACTTTAACTATATGAAGTAATTTAGAAATACTTTGGCAAATTAGCACCTAAAGAAAAATGACTGAAACAAAGTAATTTAGCTCTCCCATTTTGTTTATCATCTTCCCTGGGATGCAACAATATCATATTTCAGTATCCATTCAAATTGTATTAGATTATGGATACAAAGAAAAATAAAATCCACACTAGTTACTAATAAGATTAATAGGAGAAAACTAATTAATTGATACTAACTTCAGAGTTAAATTATACAAATTTTATGGAAAAATTGTAAGAAAATATCTAGTTCTTCCAGGTACACAAGAAAACCCAACAATTCATCATTTCTCATAGAAGTAAATAATGAAATTGAAGAAGCTAATGAAAACTTTTATAAAGACATTTTAACAGTAAACAACAGTATATATGGCATTCAATTTCTAACCAGTATGTCCTTAATATGATGCTGAAAAAGTTACATGTTCTGGGAGCAAAAGAATACCTCACTGCCCTTCCCAAGACTATGTTTAATCTTTACAGTTTCATTTTGCTAAAAATATTTCAGTGATAAGACAGTAATGAACTTTTCAACCCTGTCACTGCTTTCCATCTGGACATCAAGCGAATGGTTCCTACTCTCTGGATTCAGCCACCCAGCCAATTACTTATCTGCTGAATAGTCCACCCATTGTACCCATATCATTCCAACTCTCTCCTTTTCCAGATGGGAAGGGGAATGATGGAGTGGCTTTGGTAGGCATCTAGCATCCAGCCAGGATCAACCCACCACACACTCAAATAAGATATTACAAATAAGTAGAAAGTCTGTGTAGAATAGAAACCAACACTGACAGGAAAGAAAATTGCAGTCCTAGATATCAGAAGGTACAGGGATAACATAGATAGTCACAAAAAGTCAACTCAGTTTAACCATGAAAAGGATGTTAAAAGAAATAGTAAAAGTCATTTGCTATGTTAATAAAAAGAGAACAAGTGTAGAAGAAAACTCAAGTCTCTATTTAGCCAGAATGTAGTAGAGATTTAAAATAATCCTTGTACTATCTAAAACTTAAAATGTGACTGACTTTTCACTGAAAGTAATGATATGAGCAAAAATCAAGTTAATTCATTGAATGAATATATGAAAATAGAAATATAATTACCTTTTAGGTAAAAGCAAAACTTCAAGATCTCAAAGTCTGAAGAATGTGGCATATGAAATTATAGAACTAGAAACAAGTTTTTTAGATGCACTCTCTCTATTATAAAACAATAGCAAATGTAGTATAAATATTTACTTAATGGAGACATGGTTGAGGAAACTGCAGGATCATTAGCCTGAGATGAGTTATGTGTCAGCTTTTAGAGAAGTTTTGACGTATATGATGAAGACAGGAGAGGAAAAGGAAAATGAAATATGTTGCAACAAAAAATTACCATAGTACCTGATGTTAGGCTGCCATATTTATTGTCTGGTAAAATACTAAAAACATTGGTAACAGTCTTAATAAGCACAACTATCATTCTATTCTTCCCAAGATGAAAATTGTGTAAGTGAATAGAAACATGTGGAACTAGAGCCAAACAGCTTCCTGAATTTAGCGAGAGAATGATCTAAGAGGGTTTGAACACATTTGTATGCCACATGGTCCATCTGCTTCCTGAAATATATTCACAGAATTATAGAATGTCGAGTGTTGGGAGGGACCTTTGGAGATCATATAATCCAAGCTTCCTGCTGGAGCAAGTTCACCTAGAGCAGGTTACAAAGGACGTCATCCAGATTGGTCTTCAATGTCTCCAGAGGAGACTCTTCAATCTTTCTGGACAGCCTTTACCAGTGCTCTGCCACACTCAAAGCAGCTAATTTTGTCCTCATAGTTTGTTGCTGTTAGAAAATTACCAGGATTTTCAGATGTATAGATTTGTGCTTTCATGAGGATAAAGGTGCATTTTGCTGTAGGAGAATTGTCCCAGGTACCTCCCTTGAAGGGGTGTGGGCTAGGTGACAAGATAAAAGGGACTGATCACCATGACCCTGCTTCTTTTGGCTGGGGTCTTCCTCTCACCACGGGGCTTCGGCTCCAGCACCTGCCCCAGCTTTCAAAGGTTGTGAGGAAAGAAGGGAGATGAGATGGTGGAGGGGACACAGTGGCTGTCTGTGGCAGCTGGCCACAGCCCCATAGCCCTCCCGTAGATGATGGTGGGGTGGCAGCTCCACTTTCTCCAAGCTCCTGTTCTACCTCAGGGAGGCAGCGAGGAAAACAGCTAAATACAGCTTGCCGTAGGTCCGCTGACCCCAACCCCACTTCCCCCGTTGGAGACAGGACAGAAGGGGCACAGCAGGCCCGCTGTGCTCCCATAGACGGTGGAGTGGAGTGTGGTGGCCCTGTCGCCCTCCACATAGCCCCACAGCTCTGACCCGAACCTGGTGCTGGCTGACACCATGGATTGGAGAAGCAAGAACTGATGCTGATTTTCCCCTGCCACAGTGCTACATTCAGCAACCCGTGGTGAGATGAAGGCATCCTTCCCTTTCCCTCTGGAGCTGAGACAGGAGAAGGGAGACATGAGAGTCATGGAAACCTCAGCCATGTTTTCAGAGTTGGGGGAGCCCTGCTGACACAGTCAGCAGTCATACAGTCATACAGTCACACTATATCTCTAGTCCCACATGTGGGCCACATGACCGTCACCGCCATCTTAGAAAACATTGGTCAGCAGGAAGAGAGACTGTTTATCATTTCTGCCACTGAGAAAATCTGGGGATGCTTGAGTATTGGGGAGAGAAAGAGCCTTAAGAGAGGCATCTGAGAATTCTTTCATGCTTAGCTGAAGAAAGCAGAAGGACTCAAGAATCCTTAAATCTTGGGCATGGAAGACAGAGACTGGGTTCTTTTATTTTGAAAGCATGTCTACTGCATCGAGGGATGCAGTTCAGGTACTGAGGGATCAGACCTTCCCAGTCAATGTTTTGCTGGAGAAGCTGCAGTGAACAGCAAAGAGTCTGGCATCTGTAGGCAAGAGTGACAACACATAAGGGACAATAAAGAGGGTGGTGGCATCCATCTCTACTTGACTGACAAGTTCTTTCCCCAGCTCTCTAATGCAAAAAAAACAAGGAGCAATATGATAGTGACCTCCCACTGTATTTTTCCCAGAATCATAGAATCATAGAATCATTACGGATTGGAAGGGACCTCGAAAGATCATCCAGTGCAATCCCTCTGCAACAGCAGGATCACCTAGACCAAGCAACACAGGAACACATCCAGGCGGGCCTTGAACATCTCCAGCGAGGGAGACTCCACAATCTCCCTGGGCAGTCTGTTCCAGTGCTCTGTCACCCTCATCGTGAAGAAGTTCCTTCTCAGGTTGATGTGGAACCTTCTATGTTCCAGCTTACAACCATTGCCCCTCGTCCTACCACTACATGACACTGAGAATATTCCAGCTCCATCCTCCTGACACCAACTCCAAAAATATTTGTAGACATTAATGAGGTCACCCCTCAGTCTTCTCCAAGCTAAAGAGACCCAACTCTCTCAGCCTCTCCTCGTAAGGGAGGTGTTCCACCTCCTTCATCATCTTCGTTGCCCTACACTGGACCCTCTCCAGCAGCTCCACATCCCTCTTGAAGTGAGGACCCCAGAACTGGACACAATACTCCAGATGTGGTTTCACCAGGGCATATGTGATGGCATTTGTGATGGAGTTTCTGGTTTGTGTGCACTAACTTGCTTAACCTTTTCTTCTTTTCTGTATAAAGTTATAGAGTTAATAAACCCTTTTCCGTTTTGCCTAAGCTGTACATTGTCTGGCAAATTCTATTTCAGATCTCACTGAGACCTAATGACTTTGTTTTCTTTTCCTTTATTTTTAATTGCTGGTCTTGAACCCACCACATAGTTACCTGGAACTTCCTCTATTCCGGTTTGTGCTTATTGCCCTACATCCTGTCACTGGGCATCACAGAGAAGAGTCTGGTCCCATCCTCATAACACCCATCCTTTACATATTAATAAGCATTAATGAGGTTGCCTCTCAGTGTTCTCAAGGCTAAATAAACCAAGGACTCTCAGCCCTGCCTCATACTCCAGTCTCTAATAATTTTTATGCTCTATGCTGTACTCTCTCCATAAGTTCCTTGTCTGTCTTGAAACAGGGAACTCAGAACAAGAAATAGCACTCCGAAGGTGGCCTAACTAGGTCAAAGTAGACCTCCCTTGACCTGTTGTTTACATGTTTCTAAATGGAACCCATGTTACCATTTGCCTTCTTAGCCAGAAGACCACATTGGTGACTCTCATGGATTTGATCTGTGCTGGTCATTAGATGAATGACAGATGTTCTTTATTGACGCCTTTCCATCCTCAAAGTGGAAGAGACAGAGAGTAGAGGAGAGAAAATTATGGATTGGATAAGAAAACTAAAACAGCTTTAATGAAAATAGCAACAATGAAATGAAATACATTAAATCATTAGGGGCAGTCAACATGGCATCACAAAGAAGAAGTCATGCTTGATCAACCTGATAGCCTTTTATGAGTGTATAACCAGGTAGATAGATGATGGCAAAGCAGTGGATGCAGTCTGTCTTGACTTCAGTAAAGCATTTGACGCAGACTCACAGACAAACTGAAGCAGTGCGGTCAGGATGATAAGGTAGTGAGGTGGGTTGTGAACTGGCTGCAGGATAGAAGCCAAAGAGTGAGACAGACTCTAGTCAGAGGCCTGTATCTAGTGGCATCCCCCAAGGATTGGTACTGTGACCAGTCCTATTCAATCTGTTCATTAATGACCTGCATGAGGATTTAGAGTGCACTGTCAGCAGTTTTGGTGATGACACAAAGCTGGGAGGAGTGGCCAGAACTCCAGCAGTCTGTGCTGCCATTCAGCAGGACCTGGACAGGCTGGAGAGCTGGGTGGGGAGAAATGTAATGAGTAAGTGCCACTCTTGCATCTGTGCAAGAACAACCACAGGTACGAGTATAGGTTGGGGACAGAGCTGTTGGAGAGCAGCATGGGAGAAAGGAAGCTGGGGATCCTGGGGGTCCTGGTGGACAGCAGGATCATCATAAGCCAGCGCTGTGCTGCTGTGGCCAAGGCCAATGGCATCCTGGTGTGGATCAGAAGGGGTGTGTTTAGTAGATTGAGAGAAGTTCTCCTCCCACTACAGTCTGCTCTAGTGAGGCTTCATTTGGAATATTGTGTCCAGTTCTGGGCCCCTCAGTTCCAGAAGGACTCTCTCCAGCAGTTCTAGAGAGCCTCCAGTGCAGAGACACAAAGATGACGAAGAGAGTGGAACATTTCTCTGATGAGAAAAGGCTGAGGGAGCTGAGCCTCTTTAACTTGGAAAAAAGGNGGAATCGTCTGTCCTGTGACCTGCCCCTGAAAGGCGGTCTAGGGGGAGCCTATAAAAACTGGGGCAGGGTCTTTGTTCACCCCTTTTTTCGTGGGCTGTGGCCCTGAAGGGAGCACCCCCTCCACCGCCCCAGGAACGGGCGGTGGGGGGTGGGTGGGTGCGAACTGTGGCTCCGGGGGGACAGTGGCTCCTGAAGCAGCCGCAACCTGCTGCGGCTTCCGAACAAGCCGCGGCCCTGGCCCCAGACTTACCCCACCACCGGCGGGCACCTGCCGCCACGGGGTCTGGAAGCGACCCTGGCTGCAACTGGCCACGGGTGCGCGGTCCCGCCGTATCGCCGCCCCGGACCCAAGAAGAAGTGTCCCAGACAGGAGAAAAAGCCTCAGACGCACCACGACCCCGGACCGAAGCAGCTCCTGCCGCCGCGGCAGCGAGGAGCCTCTGCTGCTTGCCGCCGCACCGCACTCGGACTGGAGAAGCAAGACTGGTGCAGAAATGCCATCACGACCGCTCCACCATGGACAGCCTTCAGCATTGGTGAGCTGGGCTACTCCTCTTCCCCCTGGAGCTGAGACAGGNTATTTTCTCAGGTTCTGTGAGGGCATTAATGGCACAGTTTGTATGCACCGACTTGCATAACCTTTTCTGTATATAGTTAGTGTTAATAAACCTTTCTGAAGTTTCCCTGAGCCATCAGTTGTCTGGTGAATTTTATCCAAGATGCCATTGAGACCTCACTGCTTTGCTTTTCTTTCTTTGATATTGAATTGTGGTCCTGAACCCACCACAAAATTGGTGCCGAAACCTGGGAGCAAAGCACTTTGAGTTTCAACCCGCTACAGTCTCTTTTGCCTGGAAAAAAAGGAGATCAAAGAGTGACTTCTTTAATGTTTAAAAATTAATGTTTAAAAATATAAGAAGGGTGGGTGTCACAGAATGACATAATCACTCTGGTTGGAAAATTCCCCTGGGATCAGTGAGTCCAACCATCTACCCTACCTTACAAGTTCACCCCTAAATCATATCTCTCAATACCTCAGCCAAACAATCTTTAAACACACCCGGAGATGGTGACTCAACTGGGTGATCTGGGAATGGTGACTGGGAATCCCATTCCAGTGCTTGACCTCTCTTTCTGTGAAAAAATTCTTCCAAATATCAAGTCTAAAATTAGTCTTGTAACTTGAACTTACTCCCTCTTGTTCTATCACTAATTGCTTGTGAGAAGAGACCAACACCAACCTCTCCACAATGTCCTTTCAGGTAGTTGTAGAGAGTGATTAGATCTGCTGTTGTCCTCTTTTTCTTTAAACTAAAGAGGCCCAGCTCTCTTAGTCTTTCCTCATAAGATTTATTCTCTAGGCCTTCCACCAACTTAGTTGCCCTTCACATGTCTTTTGTATTGATGTGTCCAAAACTGGACACAATACTCAAGAGTATTGTGCCAAATACCAGTGCCAAATACAGGGGGCCATAAACCTCCCTACTCCTGCTGGCCACACTATTTCTAATATAAGCCAGGATGCCATTAGCCTTCTTGTCCACCTGGGCACACTGCTGGCTCATATTGATCTTCCTATCTATTAGAATCCCCAGATCCCTCTCTGCCACAGGGCTCTCTAGCCACATCTCCCCAGGCCTGTAGCGTTGCATGGGGTTGTTGTGTTGCATGGGGTCCTGTGTACAGGACCTGGCTCTTGGCCCTATTGATGCTCCTGCCATTAACATTGGCCCATCGCTCCAATCTGTCCAAGTCTCTCTGAAGAGCCTCCCTACCCTCTGGCAGATGAACATTCCCACCTAACTTAGTGTCAACTGCAAACTTACTAGTGATACACTTTGTGTCCTTATCAAGATCATCAATAAAGATGTTAAACACAGATGGTCCCAAGACCAAGTCCTGAGGCACACCACTTGTGACAGGCCGCCAGCTGGATTTAATTTGATTAGCCACCACTCTTTGGGCCTGGCTGTTCAACGAGTGTTTTATCCAGCAGACTGTGTGCTCGCACAAGCCACGAGCAGCCAGCTTATCGAGGAGAATTCTATGGGGAACAGTGTCACAAGATTTTTGAAAGCCCAGGTAAGCAATATCCACAACCTTTCCCTCATCCAATAATCAGGTCATACTGTCATAGGAGGAGATCAGGTTTGTCAGGCAGAACCTGCCTTTAATGAACCCATGTTGACTGTTCCTGATCATTTAGGCATCATTTAGAATGTCAGGTAGCAGCAGGACTAGGGGGAATGGAGCAAAGCTGGAGATGGGTAGGTTTAGATCTGGATGTGAGAAGGAAGTTCTTCACCGTGACAGTGGTGAGAGCCTGGAATCGGTTGCCCAGGGAGGTGGTTGAGGCCCCATCCTTGGAGATGTTTAAGGCCAGGCTGGATGAGGCTCTGGCCAGCCTGATCTAGGGTGGGGTGTCCCTGCCCATGGCAGGGGAGTTGGAACTGGATGATCTTGTGGTCCCTTCTAAGCCTGTTTGATTCTATGACTTGGTCTGGTTGATCCTGCTGTGGCAGGGGGATTGGACTAGATGATCTTTCAAGGTCCCTTCCAATCCCTAATGATTCTATGATCCCCTGGTTGTCCTATATGTGAAGTGCAATGGCATTTAAGATGATGTGTTCCACGACCTTCCCTGGTACCGAGGTCAGACTGACAGGTCTATAGTTTCCTGGATCCTCCTCTCTACCTTTCTTGTAGATGATTATTACATTTGCAACCTTCCAGCTAGCCAGGATTTCAAGTAAATAACGGAAAATGGCCTGGGGATCACATCTGCCAACTTTTTCAGCACCCTTGAGTGCAACTCATCTGACCTCATAGACTTACATCTAAGTGGTGTAGAAGGTCACTGACAACTTCCTTTCCAACTGTGATGGCCTCATTCTACTCTCCCTCTCTGTCTCCCAATTCATGAGGCCTGTTGTCCAGGGAACACTTAATTCCACTGGTAAAGACTGAGGCAAAGTAGGCACTGAGCACCTCAGCCTTTTCTATATCATCTGTTACTAGGTTTCCCTCTGAATCCAAAATAGGGTGGGGATTTTCCCTGGTCCTCCTTTTGTTATTAATGTATTTATAGAAACTTTTGAAATTATCCTCAACAGCTGTAGCTAAGTTGAGCTCTAGCTGTTCTTTGGCCCTCCTGATTTTCTTTCTGCAGAGTTTGACTACATCCTTAAAGCCTTCATGAGAGGTCTGAACCCTCTTCCAGATGTCATGGACTCTTTTTTTGTTCTTGAGGTGCTGCAAAAGATCTCTACTTAACCCAGCTGGTCTCTTTCCCTGCCTACTCATCTTTCGTCTCATGGAGACAGCCTGCTTCTGTACCCTTAAGACTTCCCTCTTGAAGTATGTCCAGACTTCCTGGACTCTATATCTTTTAAGGCAGCCTCTCAAGGGACTTTGTCAATCAGTCTCCTGAACAGGCCAAAGTTCATCCTCCGGAAAGGATTGAAAACTCAGTCAACTCATGATCACTCATGTTGTAGAGTGTCCTTCTCTGGAGATGTTTAAAACCCGTCTTGACATATTCCTTTGTGATTTGCTCTAGGTGATCCTTCTCTGGTGGGAAGATTAAACTAGATGATCTTTTGAAGTCCCTTCCAATCCCTAACATTCTCTGATTCTGTGATATACAAAACAAACATCAAGTACAGTCCTCCCAATGGATGTTATGTCACTGTCATCACTGATGCAGTGGACAGATGCTGAAAAGGACCCAGACTAGACATGCAGACTAGCTAGATGCAGGAACATGGATATGCTGTTAACTGTAGAAATTGCAGTTTCTTAGAAGAGACTGAGCTGGAAAGTGAAATAACTGAATGGAGTTTGTTTTACTCTATCTCAAACTGGGACATTAGCTCACGGTTAACTTGTTTTATGCCAAGACCCGCATGTCTTTTTCTGCACAATTGCTTCTCAGCTGGTCAACCCCCAACCTGTATTAGTGCATGGGGTTGTTCCTCTTCCACTGTAGAACCTTACACTTTCTCTTTCAAGGTCCCTTCCAATCCGTAATGATTCTATGATTCTATGATTCTTTGTTCAACACTCCAGCCTGTCCATGTCTTACTTAATGGCAACATACCTTTCAGGTGTATCAGCCACTTATGCTTCATCAATAACTTGCTGACGGTACACTCTGTTCCTTCATCCAGGACACCAACGAATAAGTTGAACAAGACACAAACCAGGAATGACCCTTGTGGAACACTATTACCGACCTGATACATTGTATGTTGTTAAATATCCATTCAAGCACTGAAAAAGATAACATCATCTGAGTTAAATGTAGCACGATGTTCTTAGCCTGTATTTAGATTAGGAAATGGAGGAGATTTTAAGAACATTTATCTGACATAGGAAGTTCCATGTAAATATGAGAAGGAATTTCTTCACAGTGAGGGTGACAGAGCACTGAACAAGCTGCCCAAGGGGATTGTGGAGTCGTCTCCTCTGGAGACGTTTGAGACCCACCTCTATGTGTTCCTGTGTGACTTGGTCTAGGTGATCCTGCTGTGTCAGGGGGATTGGACTAGATGATCTTTTGAGGTCCCTTCCAATCCTTAATGATTCTATGATTCTATGACCACTGACGAAGACCAGGTTAAACTGTGCCTTAGTTCTGTCTGGATTCCTCTGATTGAGTGTCACCATGTTCCTGAGGCTGTGTAGGGTTGTGTGCTCCCCCATTCCCAGACAACATTGGGGGCTTCGCAAAGGGAAAAAAATCCCCAGAGTAAACTGCAAACTCGTCTCAAAGCCCTGCAGAACTCGATTCCTCACCCGCAGGCAGTCATGGGCAGAGGAGCCGAGTGGCTGAGCCCCTTTGGGTTTCTGCCTTGAGGCAGGCACCACGTGGAGGAGGGGGGTGTGGGATTTGGTTTCTTCTGACTTCAGGAAACTTCTCAGCGGCGACATTTTATCTGTCCCTGCCTGTTCCCAAATCGCTGCAGCGCGCAAACCTCAGCAGGTTTTCACAACAGAATTGTTCAGTGGTTCTGTGGCCTTACAGCCTCAGAGACAGGAAGGCTACACTCCTGTAAATGACCATCACAAGGTGGTGACATGGGAACGGATGGCAAACCTGAATTTGATTGCCTGGCTTTCAAAGATAAAGCTGGTACCTTGGACTTTTTTAGTTTTCAAAACTGTGTGATGTAGAACTGAATTCTGAAGATGGAACAAAAAAAAATCCCGAACCAAACCCAACCTAAGCAGAACATTCCCCCACACCTAACGTGAACAAAAAGCAAACCAAACTCCACAACCTAAACTTGTGGCTGCACAACCTTTGGAAGGCAGAGAGAAGACAACAGTAACAATTGCAGAATAAATGGCAGTCGTCTTCTTCACCACCTGAGTACTTGGGCAGTTGACTTCCTGATCATCTGCCCTCTGACCTGCCCTTCAGATTTCAGCTTCCTTCTCTCAGCAGTGTTATTTCCTCAGCCATTAATTTGCCTCTTAAAGTTCAGTTTAACTGAAATCATAAACAGAGGATTGGCAGTGGAAGTGATGTTTAAAACCCTCCTGGATGTGTTCCTGTGTGACTTGGTCTAGGTGATCCTGCTGTTGCAGGGGGATTGGACTAGATGATCTTTTGAGGTCCCTAATGATTCTATGATTCTATGATTCTGAATAACCTGAGCTAAAATACAATAATTATCATACAAAATAGAATGTCTAATTCACATGCTTGAAACTTAGACATTCAAATATGGTAATCTCTGTGTTCCATGATAATTTAAGAAAATATGAAAGATCTTTGGATGATTAATCATCTCTTAAGACAGATATATAAGACTATTCATCCAGAAAAATGAGATCAAAGTCAGATTAAAAAAACCTGGGATCTGCATATTATTGCAAAAACAAGTCATAGCTTAGCACAGTTAAGGCTGGAGTTGGAGTTTTGTGTGCTCTAATTACATTTTGGTGTAATTGTAACATTGTAGTCTTGTGTTACAATTGTCAAACTGGAGATTCTCTAAAGGAAATGAAGAAATAAATAATGCAGAAAGATTAATCTGGATAACTTACTGGGAGAAGACTAAGATTAGACCACACATGGGCTTCAAACAAATAGATTTCTAAAGGCTAAAGGAAATAATTGCTCCTTTGAGTTCATGAAAGATAAGATACTCTGAAAAACAGAAAATTTGAGACTGAACTATGAAACATTTTCTAATGCTTTAAATAGTAATGTGTTAGAATAAATTCCCTACAGATGTTGTGACCATTTGATGAAGACATGGCAAAAATACCTAACAACATAGCTTCTCTGTGTTAAAGGCAACAGATGGACTAGATGTCTTCTTGAGATCTCTTGCAGATGCTAAGCCTTGAAGAGAAATTGCATACCCATACCATTGGACTTCCCCGGATGCTTTATGACCAGGTTAGTCTCTGCTGTTCCAGAATGGTTATATGAGATGGCAATAAGACAAGAAAGCTAATAGGATCCTGGGACAATCAGGAATACTGAAGATACACCTAACTAGAAGGACACAGATGTTTGGTTTAACATTTATTTCAAACTGATGAGAAGTGACCCAGCTGTAATATGGAAGCTATTTAGTCCGTGTGACACCGTGCAATCATAAGAAAACATTCTTCCACTTCCTTGCATTTGCCTCTTTTGACATTATTTAAATGCGTTATTTAGTCTAAGAAAAAGAAAATTATTTTCTGTATAAATACAAAAACCAAATGAATAGCAAAAGAAGTCCAGAAAAATTTAAACTAAGAAACAATTGGTTTAATAATAAATATTGTGAAGTGACAACAAGAATAATTTGATTGAAAGTGCAATTTGTTTATCCAGAATTGCCTTTCACTAAAGTAGTACAAGTGAAACTGTTATTCCTCCAACACTCCACCTATTTTCAAGATATAATTTCATCAACTTTTGAGTGAGATGGTGTAATATAATTATTTGAAATATTTAGGAGCAAGCTTGATATGCTAAGAAGTCCATTTTAGTCTTATGTGTGTATTTCTGTTATTTGCAGTTCATTTACACAATTTCTTGCATGCATTTCATTTCTGCTGTGTGCAGTTTTAACCCTCTTAAGCTTAAATTTAATTTGTGTTGCCTGATGTAACAAACTAAATTGTAACGTAGTCCATGCATGTGTAGAGATCATGACTGTAAGTTCATTCAATTCTGTAATGCACAAGAACAAGGAGACTGTATCATCTATGTTTAATGAATTTTTTACAGGTTACCATTAATACTACAAAAGTCACCTTTTGCAAGTATACCTATCACTGACAGCGTGCATACGTACTTGTACGCAATTCTCAATGTATTAAAAATATCAGCAATTGCTATCATAGCAATAATAAATTGTAGAAACACCCAATAGCAACTATAAAGTGCATGTGTATATACATATATAGATATATATACACAAAAATAAAGTATTACTGGTTATTACAAATGTATTAGTGATATATTTATGGATGATTATTTACATATATATATGTATATCATAGAATCATAGAATCATCAGGGATTGGAAGGGACCCCAAAAGATCGTCTAGTCCAATCCCCCTGACACAGCAGGATCACTTCACTGGAGAAGCCATGGAATCATAGAATCATAGAATCATTACGGATTGGAAGGGACCTCCAAAGATCATCTAGGCCAATCCCCCTGACACAGTAGGATCGCCTAGACCAAATCACACAGGAATCAGAATCATTCAGGGTTGGAAGGAACAATCATTCAGTTCCACCACCCCCAGCACAGGCAGGGACACCACACTCTGGACCAGGCTGACCAGAGCCCCATCCAGCCTGGCCTTAAACACCTCCAGGGATGGGGCCACAACCACCTTCCTGGGCAACCCATTCTGGGCTCTTACCACTCTCATGGTGAAGAACTTCCTCCTCACCTAGTCTAAATCTACCCATCTCCAGCTTTAGTCTATTAGCCCTAGTCCTGTCACAACACGCCAGCCTAACTAGGCCCTCCCCATCCCTTCTGTAGGCCACAATAAGGTCGCCTCAGAGCCTCCTCTTTGCCAGACTCAGCAGCCCCAGCTCTCTCAGTCTATCTTCATAGGAGAGGTGCTCCAGCCCTCTGATCACCCTCATGGCCCTCTTCTGCACATGCATCTTGTAATAAGGGCTCCAGAACTGGACACAATACTCCAGATGGGGTCTCACCAGAGCAGAGTAGAGGGGAAGAATCACCTCCCTCAATTTGCTGGCCACACTTCTGATGCAGCCTAAGATCTGGTTTGCCTTCTGGGCTGCAAGTGCACACTGCTGGCTCATGTTGAGCCTTTGGTCCACAAGCACCCCCAAATCCCTCTCCTCAGGGCTACTCTGCAGCCAGTCACTGCCCAGCCTGTATTTGTGCCTAGGATTGCCTCGACCCAGATACAGGACCTTACACTTGATCTTGTTGAACCCCATCAGGTTGTCTTGTGTCCACCTCTCCAGCCTCTTTGGATGGCTTCCCTTCCCTCAGTAAGTTTGCAGATGACCAAGTTAGGAGGGAGTGTCGATGTGCTGGAGGGCAGTAAGGCTATTCAGAGGGACCTTGACAGACTACATCAATGGGCTGAGGGTAATTGTCTAGGTATCAATAGAGCCAAGTGTTGGGCCCTCAGAAGTGGGATGACATACTGAACTGGACACAGAAGTGGATCTAACAGGGGGGAACCAGAGTCTTAACTTGAAAGTTATCCATATAATGGAATTTGGAGTCTGCTAGCTGTCTCTGGTAAGAGTCCAAGATCCTTTAGAAAATTCCTGTAGATCTGTTAGTATGCGGGGAAAGTATATAGCACAGGTACTTCTCAGAAGATCCATTTTTGATAAAAATAAAATCATTTTATAAATACATAAGAGGATACCACTTCAAGCAGCCAACAGATGCTCTTAATTTTTACTTTTCCTCTGTAACAGCCAACAAATAATGATGTTTTCTATTCTCTCAGACTAATTGTTTTTACTGACTTGTTCTACTGTTCTCACAAATACAGCAGACAAAACCAATTCCTGAATTTTGCTTTTTCATGATGGCTTCTCCTTTTGCAAGGTCATTTTTCACTTAGGTTTTGTGTTTATTGATTGTTTTTTCAGGATGCATAGAAAAACTCAGAAAATGTGGAATAGATGATTGATCTGTGATGAAGATTCAAAACAGAGTTCAGATGGTTGTGATCACTGCCGCAGGGTCAAGTTGGAGGCTTGTAGCCAATGGTGTTCCCCAGGGACCAGTACTGGGTCCAGTTGTGTTCAATATTTTCATCAATGACTTGGACAAGGGGATAGAGTGTACCCTCAGTAAATCTGCTGATGATACAAAGATGGAAGGGGTAGCTGATATAGCAGAAGGATGTGCTGCTATTCAACAAGATCTAGACAGATTGGAAAGCTGGGTGAAGGCAAACCTTATCAAGTTCAAAAGGACAAGTGTAGAGTTCTACAGGTGGGGAGGAATAACCACAGGCACCAGTGCAGGTTAGAAGCATTGTGCTGAAAAGCCGTACCATGGAAAAATGCCTGGGAGTTCTAGTGGCCAGTAGAACTCATGGGACAGTAATGTGCCCTTACGGCCAGGAAGGCAAATATTATCCTGGGGTGCACTAAGAAAATAGTGTCCAGCAGATCTAGCAGATATTACTCTGCCCTGGTAAGACCACACTCAGAATACTGTATCCAGTTTTGGGATCCCCAGTTCAGAGGAGACAAGAATCTACTGGAGACAGTCTGATAGAGGGCTACAAAGTTGATTAAGGGAGTTGAGCATCTCCCCTATGAAGAAAGACTGGATTGGGACTGCTTAACATTAAGAAGAGCGAGTGAGAGAGGATCTTATTCATGTCTATAAATATCTGAGGTGCCAACTAGAAGGGACCAATCTCTTTTCTGTGGGGCATAGTAATAGGACAAGGAATGATGGGTATAAACTTGAACATAGAAGGTTCCACTTCAACATGAGGAGAAACTTCTTTACTGTAAGGGTGACAGAGCACTGGAACAGGCTGCCCAGAGAAGTTGTGGAGTCTCCTTCTTTAAGGACTTTCAAAACCCTCCCGGATGCAGTTCTGTGTGACTTGCTTTAGGTGATCCTGTTTTGACAGGGCTGGTTGGACTAGAAGAACCCTAGAGGTCCCTTCCAACCCCTAGCATTCTATTATTCTTGATGTTCTTGAAACATACCAGCTGCACTTCTCAAGGATTTTTTTCAGTCAAAGGGCTACTTCCCAAGCTAATATTTCCCATGTTGTCATGCATGTTCTTTGTCAGAATTTCAGCAGATATTTATTTCTCTTCAGTCATTTTTCCTTCTAATCAAGTTGCTTTTCTGGCTGCTTACATGAGCTGCATAACAAAACATCCTGTGTATAATGGGATCTTTGTCAAAGGAAGTAAAAGGATTGAAAAAAAAATATAGATGTCATCCGTGTGTTGGATATTTATCAATATACAGTAACATTATTTTCCTTCAAGCTTCTTTATATTGGTGATTTAGATGTCCAACTTTGTATACGAGTCAGGAGAAGACATGGAACCCCAGTATCTTAAGTTCTGGATGATTAAGGGAAGTAATTTGTTATGTAAATAACAACAAGGAAAAAGATGTGCTTTGAAAAACTCACAAAATCAACAAAAACCCCCAAGAATTTAGAAAAATATACTGTTAAAAATAACATGATGTACTCTCTGCTTTCAACATGAGGAAAACATCTATACAAGAAGCAGAAGGCTTTCTTCCTATCCAAATGATCTAGGTCAGGGGTCCTCAAACTTTTTAAACAGGGGGCCGGTTCACTCTGTCCTTTGTGCTGCCTGGCTTGTCCTGCCTGGGAACTGGAAGGAGGGACGGGGGAGCCACCCAGCCCAGCAGCGCAGTCGGCAGGAAGAAGTCATCTGCGGCTGCTCGGTGTAGGGGCGTAAATACTGGAGGACCAGTGGGCCGCATTGGAGACCCTGGAGGGCCATATCCGGCCCACGGGCCAGGGTTTGAGGACCCCTGATCTAGGTGAACCACTACTAACTTTGTTGTTTGCTTTATATCCTCTCATAAAGTACTCCCTATGCAATAACCATAACATGAAAAATCTAGTGAATTAAATAATTAGGCGCTAGTTTTTATCCTCCAGGTGCTAATTTTGCTTTCCTACAATGCGTCTTTTGAATTTGGTAAGACTTCTTTGGAAATGGGACTTGAACTTCTTATGTTTAAAGCTTATTTTAGAATGCAATTACTGCATACAATTAAAACTGTGCAGAATTAATTTACTGCACATTTTGTAACGATGATGATTCTGTCATAGTTACACTAGCTAAGAGTTATCACAGATTACAGAATATATTGTAAAGTAGAAAATACTATCAAGAGTTATGCAAATTCAAAACAATAAAAATGTGCCAATGCACAACTTGTTAGTCAATATGAACATGCTCATGATAATCAGCTTTCCCAAAGCAAAAACCTCTTGGAATTTCATTTAATAAAATTTATGCTACTAATCTTTTACTCACTGGTAAGTGATAATAGAATAATATCATCACTTAGTAAATTTAATGCTGCCAAGACACTAGTAAATCATCTCGCTTTGTGTCACATCTACACATCTTTTACATGCCGCCAGAGCTGGTAAATCTGGGCAGCCTGTTACAATGTTTGATATCTCAGTAAAGAAAGTGTCTTAAAAATTGTTACAGATTATTTTTAATAACCACAAATCATAAAAATAATTTTTCATTAATTTTGAGGTTTATCATTCATATGGGCTGAATATTTACTGTGGGATTTCTTGTATCACCACTGGAATATAATAGTTCTTTATTGAAATGAATGAATACAGCACTATATGAATGAAGGAATGAAGTACTATATTAATAAAGATTGATATGAACTTTGGGAAAAAATAATGCCTGCCATATTACATCATGCATACCTGTGCAGCTCTAACTGAAAAGGATTATAGAATTGAAATAATAAATAAATTCTCTATGAAAAACATTTTCACTAGGGAAAGTATCTCTACTTCTTAGTGGTAAAGCAATTTGATGTATGTGACAGTTGCAAATAGCTGTCACAGTCTTGTTTCTACCAGTTTATTAACAATCCTTTAAGACTTGTTTGAGAAGTCATGTCTTGCAACAGTCAGAAAGACCTAGAGACATTCATCAGCTTAGAAAAAGAGAGGTAAAATTTTATTTGGAGTACGAGTATTAGTGATTATTTCTCTTAAACTTAAAAATTAAAAATGTTAATGAAGGAAATATATACAGAGAAGTGGAACTAACACTTGGAGGAATGCATAATGTGGAGAGAAACAAATATTTGCAGTACAGAAAGGGTTCTTCAAATAAATGTGAAACAAGCTTGAAATTTGGCTATGTAGGAGTACATAAGGAAAAGGAACAACAGGAGAGCATTTGTAATCAGGAAGTAATTTCAGTTTTAATGAGAGAAAACAGTAGACAAGACAGGTCTTTAAGTCACCACCTGGAGGACTTTAAAGGCAGAGGAAAGCTCAGAAACAGCTTAATATTTTAACTCTTTTCTTTTTGGAAATATGATAAAAGAGAGAGGCTGCATAATAATCTAAGGGCCAATAAAGCGTGAAACACTTACTATGAAATCCAGGAAATTACCTATGTAGGAGATGGTATGATTGAATAAAATTTGTGATCACAAAAGACTACTGAAGTCAAGAATTCTAAGGTGGATAGTAGACTAATGACCATGACATCCATCACTAATCTCATTAACCTTTTTTACATTAAATCATTGTTATTAAAAGCAGCACTTTTAAGCAAATACTTGTAACAAGAAGAGCGACAGAGAGGAATAGAGTGAGAATGGCATCGAATCTTCTTTTATAAGAGCCTGCTAAGAGCAGAAGAAATGAAAGTGCGAGCAAAAATTGTTGCAGAATGAAAGATCTTAAAATGTTCAGAAAAAAGTAATACAATTAAAAGAGGTAAGAATGAATAGAAGTGATAGACAGTCCTAACACTTGTAAGTTTTATGCATGCTTCTTTATGGGGGTTTACTTTTCAATATTTAGCTGTATTTCCTAAGAATCCTAATGTGAATATTTTTTTCTTGTTTTGTTTACAGAATATTGGTTCGTATTGAGAGCATTCCTTGCTCAATCAGGGTCCTCACCTTTTCTTCTGGAATGAATTTCATTCCATAACATTAACTTGTCTTTGAATGAATTCTTTGTTTTCTTTTATACCCTGAATAATTTCTTGAGCTTTTCCCTGCCGTGCATTTTGGAATTAATTCAGAAAAGTCTATCTACCAACTAAAAGAACTAGAGTACATTTGGACCACCCTATAAAATAATTATCCCTTTTCATTTGTCTTGTAAGTAAAACAACATAACAGCTATCTGTAGAATTAACCCAAAGACAAAAACATTATCATTTAAAGAAAAGTGAATTTCAATAGCACAGGAGACTTTCTGAGAAACTGTACTGCTTTCCCCTGATCATCAATAACAGCAACAGTGTCACACTACCCCTTTTAACACATCATTTGTTGTATTACTCATGGAGATTTCTATTGCTTCAATGCAGAGACTACCTGTGGCACTCCTTTGCAAACCACACTAATTCATTCCTTCTGCTACAGTTAATTCTTAGAAATAATACAATCTACTTTTTGTAGAATAATTTACATGTTTTGCTACTATCTTGCTGCTTTATCTGGCTTATTAGTCAAAGCAGTTTTCACTTAAATGTTACTTCTTACATAGGTAGAAACAATTCAGAGAAACTATATGTCCAGGGTGAAATGGACTGTTGGAGATTTGGGTTGAACTGAAATGTACTCCATCAGGAAATGGAAAGTTAGCCATGGTGATGTGGTTTTGTTAAAAAGGCAAAATTACTGAACAGAAGAAACTCTCTAGTGAAAAATAGTAACAGAGAAAAGCCAGCATGCCTGGAACTGTGACCCTGGGAACTAACCGTGTGAGCCAGAAACATGCTTGAAAAGTAAATCTGGCCTCTTTCGAGTGCGGAGAGGGTACCTAGATACCAGAGACACCATAAGACACCATATATACGTAAGATCACAACAGACTGTAGTGGCAACTTACTGTCTGAGAAGCTGAAAAACAGTCCAGCAACATACAATTATTTAGAAAATAATTTCTTGTCTTTTGCAGGTGGAAACCAAAAGTTAACAGTATTCATTGACTGCTCAAAGTTGGATGTCCTTCAATACCTTATGTCTTTGATATAGAAAAGGATTTTTTTTTTTCAAAGATAATCTTATCTCTCTGAGAGCTGGCTGCCTGACTCAGACTTTGTAACATGGATAATTTTTTAAGCAAGACTTGGTCTGTTGTTGTCTTTTCCTGTTCTCATTTTGTTGGGGGGGATGGTTGAGTTCCCCTCTCCAGGATCACTTTGTCCTTTCCTTTAAGGTGGTTTATTCTTTCAGTCAGTTTACATTCATTATATCTGCTGTTATATTGTTCATAGATTTGCTTCACTAATGATAAATTGCAATGATATTAATAGCATATAACTGCTCAGTGGTTTCTGTTATTTTTTGCACAATACTAATCGACACTATTATTTTTTGACATTATACTATCTCATTGATGCTGTACTGCTGGTTGCTGACAGCAGTAATGATTATATATAGTAATTCATATTCATTTTACTAATCATAGGCACATGTGTTAGTGGTGGGTTTTGTGACATTGGTGGTAGTTCATAAAAAATACAGTTATTTTGTGGTGTTGTATGCTGTGTATATTGTGAAATTTGCACGTAGTTCTTCTTAGGAAAATCACTACTGAAATGTACATATTTGAATACAAAAATTTGCCTTCTTTATGTAAAGAAAGCAATTTAAAATTGGATACTTCAGTTATATTCTAACTTTCTGAGCAGTGGTACAACCAGCACTACATGGTGTACAGATGACTGATGGTACTTTTTGCAGTAAATACCATAAATCTAGCATTATCTTTCTTCTACTAATTTTCCTATGATTATAAAAATGACATGACTTGAACAGAAAAGCCAACAAGGATATTTAGATATTAATTAGGAGGTATATGAGAGAAAAAAATACTGTCATGGTTAAAAGGAGTTTAGAGAGACATGTGACTGCCAGAATTTTAGCAAGTGAGACTCAAATTCCTGTGAAGTTGAAAGGGAAATGTGAAAACCTTGCAATATTACTGGAAATGAGGAAAGAAAATCAGAGGAAAAAATCAAGAAATAGAGTAAGACAAACTAAATGGAAAAAATGCCAAGAGAGATAAGAGCATAGTCTAATCTAGTTTTCTAGATTTCTAGGCTTTATTTAGAATGAAAATATATGCTTCTCTTGGTGTTACCAAGCTGAAGAAGGTCTATTCAAAACAGGCTAAAAATAAAAAGTGTCTTTTTAAAGACCTTTAAGTATGACTGAATTCTTTAAAACTTAAACTGCTGTATATCTTATCTAGTAGTGTTTTTTCTTCCTGCTCTATTTTGAAAAGACGACCATGTGGCAGCTACAATTTATGGTTGTTATTTATTCATTAAGGCAATGTAAACTCTATGTTACTGAAGTGGAAAGTGATTTTCAGTCTGTAAAAAAAGATACAGGGCATTTGAAAGGTAATTAAAATCTTACTGACATCAGCTCTTTGGTGCAACAGCTGCAAGTGTAGGAGGCCTGAAAAAGAGATAACGCAATCCTACACTGTATGTTCTTTTCCCATGTCCTCTTGGAATCATCCACCTTGTCTACATTTTTTGGGGCTATTTGAATTCCATTCATTTTATTCACTTGCATCTCCAATTTTTTAATGAAAATCTGAAAGGTTGTAATTTTGACTTGCTTTTGAAACTACCTAAGTATTGCTTATTTCATGCTGAGATCCTTCAATGATAAGATAATGCCCTAATGAGAATTGTGCTCTGAAATGCTTACTTGATAAAGTAGTCACATCAGTAAAGACTATTTCACACACATTGCATTCAACAGTGTCAGTGACACTGTGAGAATTCTCATTTCTAAGCTTCTAAAATTTCTGCACCATAGCTTCATAAATCATAACGTGCAATTAAACAATAAATGGAAAAAAAAAAATCTCAGTTTTACTGCAACAGCTAATAACATGCATTACAGGTTGCTGAAAAAGAAGTGGACACCTGTTCCATATATATCAAGACTACTGCTTTACAAAAGAGAACTCTTCCGAAAGGGAAGAGAAAAGGAATAGGGGAGAGAGAATTATGGATTGGAAACAAAAATTAAAACTGCTTTATTGAAAATTCTAACAATAAAATTAAATATATGAAAACATGCACAAACCAGCATCAAACACAGTGCCCCCAATACAAGTTATGTCACTATCATCATTAATCCTGTGGGTTGATAGGGGGGTAAACACGAGACTGTACATGATGGTGAACAGGAACCAGATTTAGGAGCTGGATTCCAGAAATACTCTGCTCTGGTGAGACCTCACCCTCATCTAGAGGATCTACTGCATCCAACTGTATAGCCCTCAACACAAGAAGGATGCAGTCTTGTTGGACTGAGTCCAGAGGAGAGCCACTAAAATGATCAAAGGGCAGGAACATGTCTCCTATGAGGACAAGCTGAAAGAGCTGACATTGTCCAGCCTGGAGAACAGAAGGCTCTGAGGAGACCTTATAGCAGCCTTCCAGTACCTGAAGGAGACTACAGGTAAGCCAGTGAGGGACTGTCCACAAAAGTATGTAGCAATAGTAGGATGGTTTTAAACTAGAGCAGGGTAGAGTTAATGTGGACATTAGAAAGAAGTTCTTTCAGTGAAGGTGGTGAGACACTGGAATGGGTTGTCCAGAGAGGTGGTAGAAGCTCTATCACTGGAGGCATTGAAAGTCAGGCTTGATGGGGCTCTAAACAACCGGATCTAGCTAAAGATGTCCCTGCTCACTGCAGGGCCGTTAGACTACATGACCTTTAAATATCCTTTCCAGCCTTACTTATTCTATCATTCCATGATTCTGGCTAGTTTCAGGAATGCATAGATCTGTATTAAAGACAGAATGGACAGAGTCCACCTCTGTCATGAGGCGTTCAAGAAAGGAGGCTGACCTTTGTGATCCCTCAGCTTTGTACTGAATATGACATATATGGAATGGAATAATTCCATGGCAGTCACCTGTCCTGTCCACTCCTCCCTGCAGGTGCAGCTTCTCATGTCCTGCACAACCAACATCAGATTAGCAGTGACTTGGGTTCTCACAGGACCAAGTATAAACAGTAGCCTTTATGGATAGCAATCTGTGGCAGTAGCTGTAAACATCAAGTGTTATCACATGCAGAAGCAGACACTGTCTACACAGATATGCTGTTAACTGCAGAAAGTGCAGTTTCTTAGAAGAGACTGAGCTGGAAAGTGAAAACACTGAACAGTTTGTTCTGTTCTAACTCAAACCACAGAAACCGTCGAGGTTTCCTGTCCATGTCAGATTAAAGCAATGGTGCACTGCCATGCATTCTGCAAGGCAAAGCAAGCAAATATGGAGAACAATTATATTTTAAACCAGATTCCATTAAAAATATGTGTGTCACATTTACAGCATTATCATCCCTGTCACTGTATTTTTAAGACACAAAGAAATCTAACACATATTTTTAATTCTTTTTTTTTAAAGGAAGACTTAATTGGCACTCCTAGTCATTGCATTGAGCCAGATGTTGGCTTAATTGAATAAATACTGTCTGTGATGATCACAGCAAAGAATATTGTATCTAGCACAGATCTCCAGACAGCAAAAATCAATAGAATCCCATTGACATGAGTATATGTAGGCTGAGAGGCTGAGGTTTTGGCCTATAATTTTCTTTTTAAAATAAGGAGTTTTTTTTCTTTTTAAAATAAGGAGTATGAAAGGCATTTTCAACATTACTTTATAAAAAACCCCTCTTTCTGATTTTCCAGGCTGGAAAGGCACATAGTTATTCTAACTACCTGAACACAGATGGTAACCCAGTACCTAATTTGTTTAAGTGGCATATGATGTCATAGTACCACATCTGACCATGTAACTTAAAATTTTGCCCTCAGAAATGAAGGTGAAAGTTCTAACATAAAGGTAAGGTAATCCAAATTGTTAATGAAAAGCACAGAAAGTATCATGTGTTAAGACTTCTTACATACTTTGAAGGCTTATTCAGAATAAAATGTCATTACAATACTTAGACTATACCTCTAATAAATCTCATTATTAGAAAACAATGAAATAATATTCTTCATTGTCTCACTAATGAATTTATGAAAAGAATAGATTAATTTATTCAAACAGGAAAATATTACAGAATCACAGAACATTTGGAATTAGAAGTGACCTCGAAATATCATCCAGTCCAATCCCCCTGCCACAGCAGGGTCACTAGGTGACCAAGTCCAGGTGGGTTTTAAATGTCTCCAGAGAAGGACAGTGCACAGACCCCCTGGGCAACCCCCTCCAGTGCCCCGTCACCCCCACTGGGAAGAGGTTATAGAATCACAGAATCAGTCAGGGCTGGAAGGGACCACAGGATCATCCAGTTACAACCCCCTTGCCATAGGCAGGGACATCCCACCCTAGATCAGGCTGACCAGAGCCTCATCCAACCTGGCCTTAAGCGCCTCCAAGGATGGGGCCTCAACCACCTCCCTGGGCAACCGATTCCAGGCTCTCACCACTCTCACAGTGAGGAACTTCCTCCTCACATCCACTCTAAATCTATCCATCTCCAGCTTTACTCCATTGCCCCTAGTCCTGTCGCTACCTGATATCCAAAAAGCCCCTGGTCTTGACTTTAATAATGACATTCAGTACTGAATAGATATTGTTTTGAAGGGCTCTGTGAGCTTTGAATACTACATTGTGAACTTTGTGTCTGGTACCACTTAGCCAAGTCAAAAGATTAGCCAGTGTCCTCCCATTCCTATCAAGGTCTGGTACGAACTGTAGTTTACAGATCAAGTTAAGGGACCCTTCTGTTGGGTGCTTTCATTGTTTTGTTCCTTGGAGTACTCCAGCTACAAGACACCCAGCTAATTACATACATTGTAAACAGTCTGTCTTGTACTGAAATCAGAATGTAGGCTACTCAACAATGTAGGCACGTTATTTTAGAGCTGCAGTTAGGTGCTTATTAAAATTCTGTCTTTCTAGACTGTTTCAGGCCATGCTATTCAGCTATAGTGATTTCACTAGGGGTGAGATATGCCTTATTGAGAAGTGGAAATCCTAAATTCCCAGGAACACAATGATACAAAGGGAGTAGCTTCTCTCTATACTATGCATGTCACTTATTTCCCAGAAAATGAAGTAGGCATAAAAAATTCAGTTAAACAAAGAGGCTGCGCTAAAATTTAGCTTCTATCCAGCTGAGGTGACAAAAATAGTTAGAGGAATAAGAATGCTGCTCCCAAAATGGATTATATTTATAAATCTTTATCATCAACATCATCTTTGGATTTTTAAATATTTTCTTTGTTAAAAAATATTCAGATCTTTCATTGTCCATAGACCCCCACCCTTCTTTCTCTTTCTGCATAAAGCTAAAGGAAAATACAATGTTGGCAGTTGAAGTAGCTACATAAGTATGGAAACCATCCAAAATTCATGCAGGCAGATCTGCAGTCATCTTTCCATATTCAAAAATAGTTGAAAAATATTTTAACACTCTAGACATTTTTTTCTGGGTAATATCTTATTCACTGGATGCTGATTGACAGCAGTTCTTATGTTTGAAGATTATAACGAAGAATATGCGACGTCTAATAAATCACAGACTCACAGAATGATGCTCCTCACGAAGTGCAGGCATTTATTTGTTCAGAAAACCGCACACACAGAGCACTCTGGATCAGACTTTTCATTGTCTCATGCAGGTGAGGCTCTCCTTTTGTGCAGACCCAGACCCCAGAGTTGTGCTGTCTTTCTCAACAAGACTCTCCTTCTCCCTCTCTGCAGACAGTATGCTGCAGACAATAGATCTAACCCGGATAATAATTTGGACTGCAAGTTTAATAGATATTTTCTATGATATATTTGGCTGGGTTTTCCTTTTGTTATGGACTTTCTTGATACCTCCGGGTTTTCTGTTGAGGTAATTTTGGTTGGCAACGGGTTATGGAAACTTAGGCTGTGTAGGAACCAAAAGTAAACTGTGCTTTCTATTCGTGGCTGTGCTCCTTGGACGGTGTTACAGATTATCCAAGCAACAAATATTGAAATCTTAATTGAGAATCTAGACACTAGTTTTAAAGGGACGGTGAATCAGACTACAGGTGTTTTAGAAGAACAATCAGTGTAACACATCACTTGGAAATATCACATTGCTGCCAAAACTTTTCAGACTAGATGCTACCCTCACTTACAGTAGCATCAATCAAGAATAAATCTCCTGGAGCAAATGCAATTATTCTGAATTTAATTCCCCCTGACACTCTTCAGTGCACACACACAAACTAAGGCACACATGAATATTTACGCACATGTACTCCTGTAAAAAAATCTGGGCTTTCTTCAAGGACCATGTAAGAATCTGGAGAGCAAAATAACAACTTTTTAAAACTGAGCTAGGCTGACACCAGAAATAGTGTGACCAGGTGGGGTAGGCAAGTGATTGGCCCCCTGTACTTGACACTGGTGAGGCCACATATTGACTACCGTGTTCAGTTTTAGGCACATCAATATAAGAAAGACAGTGAGATGTTAGAGCAGGTCCAAAGAAAGGCAACAATGTTGGGGAATGGTCTGGAGAGCAAGACTTTAGATGAGTGGCTGAGGGAGCTGGAGCTATTCAGTCTGAAGTAAAGGAGGCTGATGAGAGATCTTATTGCTGGCTATAACTACCTGAAAAGAAGTTGTATAGAAGTGCATGTTGGTCTCTTCTCACAAGTAATAAATGATAGGACAAGAGGAAACAGTCTTTAAATTGAGATGTCTAGGTTAGATATTAGGAAAAGAATCTTCATTGAAAGGGTGCTCAGACATTGGAACAGACTTCCCAGGGAGTTGTTTGATTCACCATCCCTGGACATGTTTAAAAGTCATGTAGATATGGATCTTAGGGACATGGCTTAGTGGTGGGCTTGGGACAGTAGGCTAATGATTGGACTTAATGATCTTAATGATCTTTTTCAACCTAAATTAATATTCGATTCTATGATTCTGTGAAAGAAACAGTGATGAGACTTGTGCCTATGAGTTACAACAATGCCTGTTGCCCCATATTTGTGGCCAAGGCCTTAAGACCCACTATAATACAGAGATACATGCTCTAGAATACAAAATGTAGCAGTTGAGTGAAATTTATTAACATTTTACATTTGTAGTAATTGGTATGAAAAAACTTAAATACAACAAGCATCATAAAAATGTCCAAACAATGTAAAAACTGAGGAAGTTCTTTCATTTACCTTTAGCAATTTAAAAGTGTTATTCAAAGTTGTCATGTAATTTTTTTTTTCTTTTTTTTTCATGAAATCTAAGAATATAGCAAATTTTTCAAAAGTTTTGGAGCTTTTTTCTTTCTGGATAAAAATTTTTCCTTTGTATAACACCAGATAGTTGAGGCTAATTTACTACCTGGTTTGACTTTCTATTGTTGCTTAAGAACATAATTTTATTTACTGTCCAATTTTCTATTTTTAAAAGTGCCATTTGTACAAAATATTATGTGCAATAAATCATTCATGGCAGAAGTAGTAATAATATTGACCACACATAACTATTTGTCATTGTATTTACGATTGTGCTTGCTCGTCTCCTGCACTGCATACACTTCCCACTGTGATTGCTACACCTAAGAGCAGAAAAGCTATGCATCACCATCACGAGGGAACTCCACAGTAGAACTGTCATAAGTATAGTGTGACATATACTAGTGACAAAATAATGTCTCTTGAGAAACAGGATCTGGCTTATCTCTTACAGCCTTCAGTAGCCTTTGATTTAGGCCTGAAGAAAAGGGGAAGGCACACGACTTTAAAATGTAGTTTTGGACTAAAATGTGAGCATTGCTGGGCTTTGCAAGGGACCAAAAGATGAGGCTCAGCGTTATTTTGATAATTTTAAAAATTATATGCACTTATTTACTATTTTGTGTCTTCTGAAGTTTTAAGGAGTCCCTTTATTGAATTTGCTACCAGATCAGGGAGCATTTTCTCTTAATATGCTTAATGTGGTGTTGTTCACCTTTCCCATATAGTCACATATTTTTATTTCTTCAGGTCTTCTCATCCTTGTAGAGATGATAAGCTTTCAGTTAATGTCAGTCTGTGGCTTGAGATCAGTTTTTTGTGTTCTCCGAAGTTGTTGTTGTTACAAATGACATAGGCAAAAGAATTTACCTCCTTAATCTTTGCAGGAAATTGTGTCTTTGCTGATGGGTAAAGGATTACAGGCTTTTTACATAATAAAAATACAGGTGTGGAAATGTCTTAATTCATGGGATAGGCTGTTCTGTTTAACCCTCAAAACATGACTGTTTCTTATGATGACAAACTAGTTTCTGAGTCTTTTGAAATTATTCTACATCTGACTAAAAACTCAAATTCAGTTATCAAATAAGAAATTTCAAAAATTTCATGTTGATGGCAAACAAGTTACTTTTTCTCTAGGAATCCCATTTTGATTTGCTATTAATTTACTTGTCTGATTGTCACAGTTTAGCACCAGGTTAGCCCATAAAATTATATTCTGCTCAACTGTGCAGAAGGAAATGTCCTCTCAACCTGTGGAGGGTGAGAAAAGAGTAAACACATGTCTGGAAAGTGGAATTAGAAATATTAAACTTTATTAAACTTTATTAAAGGCTTTATTAAGTGGCTTTATTAAGAGATGCTAAAAGCCACAGATGAGGTGGAAGTAAAAAGGAAAGACTGGGAATCTCCTAGGCAAAACTTAAATATTCGATTTAAGCAGTTTCCTAGGCTACAGTCTGAAATTGTGAGAAAGGATGTAGATAGGAGGAAGATAAAAAGAGAAGGCTAAAAAGGGAAGGGGGGAAAGAAGGGGTAGGGAGGATGAAGCAGAAGAAGGAGAGAGAGCCGCAGAAGAACAGACAGGCCACAGTGTGCTATGGGTCAAAATAGAATTGAAACCAGACTCGCAAGACACACAGACAGGGAGGGGGTACCAAGAAGAGGTGAAAAGGAATACTCTGTTCCCAAACAAGGACCACAAAATCTGTCTGGCCCACTCCACCTGTGCAACCTGTCCCCTGTGGCAGTCACTTCTCCCCTTCACTTCTGCACCCCACTCACCTCTACCCTCTGTGCCTTGTGCAAGCCAACATCCTGGAAGTCGAGGTGAGTTAACTCCATGTATGCTGGAAGAGAGTTCAATGCAGGAATGCCATAAGCAAGCATGATTTCACCAAATCCAGAACACTGATTGAGAGAAAAAGAAATGCTAGTCATCCAAACTACTACTTTCTAAAATTATTTTACTCATTCCATAATATTTTATGAGTAAAAAATATTTTCAAAGTGTTATTATCATTGTAGAAAGGTAGACTATTCTGGAATTTATCGTGGAATACTTCTGTACACATTTATGTTATATAGAGTAATATCATGCACTCTATCAAGTACTAAAAATTAAAATAGTGACTGACAGTAAACATGACAGCCTTCAAATTTTATTTAAAAGTAGAAGTATTTTAAACTTTTGCCTATGTCACAAAAACTCTCTTTCTTTGAATTTGTTTTAAATTCCTTTCCCACAGTGACAACCTCATAGATTGTGATCAATCTGCAGATCTATACACTTTGATGGCTTGCAACTTTTTGTCTCAGTTACATCAGCATCTATTTTATATGCAAGTCCTAGATCTGTGATTTCATCATATCCATGTCCTGCCACCAGATACAGAAGCACTTTGTTCTGCCTCTTTTCATGTTGGAGGAGTTTTTCCTGGAGGTTGCTCCTTGTTCTGAAACATGAAAATGTGTGAAGCATAAAACTCCAGCTGTGAATACTTACCTCCCTGCAGTGTTAAAAAGTTCAATATATAAACCACCTGGTTTCAAGCAAAATGTACACTAAGATATATAGCAATGAGACACATTTAATATACCCTACCAGGCCCTCGAGCAGTTTTTAAATTAAAGACACAACATAGTTTGGTTTCTTTATTTTTTAAATGAGACTTTACTATTTCACGAATAATGAATCGATATGTTTTCCAAATGGAAAGAAAGTCATAAACAAAAAAGCAATTTGTGGTTAGCAAAAAGGATGAGGATTCAATTTTATGTGAATAAAATCTGAAATGCTAAGTTCATTTTATAAACAGAACAAAAAAGTTTTGTTCCTTGTAGAAGAAATGCAGTGGCTTCCCAGGAAAGAAACTGGTAATCTTGACATGGAGATTCATGTTATGGGGCCAGTCTACAATTCACTTCATGTTTACTTATTAGCATGTTTAAGATTTTTGTTACAGTTCAGGAAACCAAATGTTAATACACCGATATGTAGAATCCTGTTACAAGTTGATGATTATGTTCTGCAGATATAATTTCATCTTTATATTTGACTGCACTTACATACAGAGCTGTTTGAATGCCCAGGAATGTAGTTGTGCCTTGAAACCGTTGACACAAATTCCACAAGAATAATGAAATTTTAAAAATTCTAAGCCATTAAATGAAATTATTATGGCTTTCTACAACAGATATCTTCATTTTTTCCTTTTTTTTCACTCAAGTCCATATACTAATTTTTTTCTAGCATTATATCTTTAGTAAGCCTTTCCTCTGAATAATAGCAATTTTATCTTCAGAGAGTAACATGCTTAGCAATTGGAACAAAATATTTCCCAATGAGTGGGCATGTCATCAAAAACATTTCTGTATTTTTAAAACACATAATTTAGGTTTTAAAAGGGAAAGCTTCTGGTATATATAAGTATCCTGTGTTTGAAAAGAGAGCTTTTATTGGTCTCTGGGTTTGTGCCAGCAGTTTAAGCACACCAACCAGCTTTTTAGCATAATTCAACAGGAAATTAAACAATCTTGTTAAAGAGAAGGAATTTTTTTTAATCCACAACCAAGAGAAAGAAAGGAAAAACCCTAATAAGTAAAACAAACAAACAGAAACTGCATCACAACCATTACACACATCCTTAGGAAAATGGGAGACGGCTAATGTATTGGTCTTTGGCTCAGACTAGAGCACTTGGGGAAAAAGGTACATACTTCAGCCAGACGGGGATACAACCACTCCCTCCTGGAGGCCTCCTGACAGGTCACACAGCATGCTCTGCTGACACCAGATTCCTTAGCCATCCCAGATCGACAAACTCTTCACAGCATAATGTGGTCTGCCAACATTGGGTCACAAATCTCCCTAGGCCAGCAAACTCCTCAGAGCGTGGCTTGGCCAGAAAACGCTGATCAGATAGGCACGATCCTCAGGCTGCAACAGAATCCTTGATGCAGGAACATGCATTTTATATGTCTATCTATGAAGTTTAAAATGGATTTTTTTTACACCCTTTTCATAAGAATCTTTGAGGCTCACGTTTGATGCACTGAAGTCTCAGTATAACCATGAAGATATTGCTGAGGTAGAAATGAGAACATTTTCATAGGGTGATAAATTTTGTAGTTAAAAGATGAACCTGACAGTTGATTCAGAACAGATAACCTTCACCTAGTAGCAAGTATCCCTCTTTACATTGTCTACTGATAAGTCAAGGCCTGAAATAGGTCTCTCAGAAGGCTCAGAAAGCTCTGCCTCTGTGGAAGATGGATTTATTTGATTCATCACTATGAATTTAATATTCAAATAACACTTATACAGAAAAGTGCCAGGCAAGTGCCATCTCTGAACTGTAGCACAATGGCAGATAGACATGAATACTCTAACAGAATGCAGACTTGAAGCTTAAACCAAGAACAGGAACATTGTGTAAAAACCAATAACTGACTCAAAACCAGAAGTCACAGTTTAACATGTCAATGATAAACTCTCCATCATATCTTTGAAGAAGACTACAAATGTCTTCTGATCTGGAAGACAATCAAACAAAATTCATTTCACATCTTTACAATGCCTTTTGTGTACACTGTTTTTTTCAAGTGTCATTGAACACTCCGTAAACACTAAGTCAGTCAGAGCAGTCCTTCAGATACCTCTGTTGGGTAAGAGATTTCTACCTGATATCAGAATGTAGAGTGCTATCTGAAACCACTTGGGAAAGGGGGAAGGAATGTACTACCAATATGTTTTTTTAAATCCACTTGTCTATACTCTTAGTCCTTTTTTGTTTGTGTTTTGTTTTATTTCATCACAGGAAATACATTGCCTGAAAATTTTTTTGTCAGCTCACTCTAATTAGATATAAATTAGATATAAATGGATTGTATCTAGAATATTTTTATAAGCTGACTGCAGAATATCTTAATAGATAATAGTTTCTTTTTCTTTTTTTATTATTTGTTCATTGGCTTGTCTGATGGTTATTTTTCTTCACACTTTCATTTTTGTGCTTTTACATCTGTTTGGTCTCTTTCTTTTGAAACAAGTATCTTCCATCTCAAGACACAGCAATTACTGCTTTTTCTACTTCTGTGGCCCAACATGCTTTGTTTCTTTGAAGTTTTATCATGATTAATCATGGCTTTTCAACATTTTGATCCAAGTTACAAAATACTTTATGACATTTTCTTCTTTATCGATTTGCAGTTAAGATTTACATTCAACCGGGCTTTCATATTTGACATTACTTCACATTAAGATCTGAAGGAGTCTAGGCTTCTACTCTTTTCCTTTCCCTCTCTGGAAAATCAGGGGAAGTATAGAAAAATAGCTCTAATTTTTTTGTGTTCAATGCTCTCTAAACTTCTTGACTGGGGACCAAGTTAACTTTAGTGTACCATCATGGTTGTTTTCACTGTTAAACATTGGTGGAAACAGCAAAAATCATAGGTCAACAAGTGAGAACAGTGTCTGATGAAGTTCATAACCTGCTTACTCCCATAGAGGAGAGAAATCTGAATCACCTGAACTGTCTGAACAGTTACAGAATACCATTTCTACATTGAGTGGCTTTCAAACACAATACTGTTACCTGGAACTAGAATTATTTCATGTTTGATGCTCTCTACACATGTATCTAGAACTGAGAACAGGTAGTGTAGGTGTTGCTTGTACCTCCCAAAAATTTAATTTTACTAAACAATTTGGGGTTCATTCTTTCAATCTCTCCCACTACAAGAGATTTCTGTAGGAACAGTTATATAAATGTTAGCATTTATTTTAATATTTAACATTAATATATTTGTTGTATGTATTTAAAATGAAATAATTTAAAATCAAAATAAAAATCATTCAACTTTAAAAATACAAATTAAAACATTACATGAAAATCAGTTTAAATAAAAATCATTCAAATTCATTAATATTTTAAAATTTTTTTACCATAGTTTAAGATCCAGTATTAAAAACAATAAATATGTGTCTTAACTTTCTTATTTTAAATGGATTAGATGATGGGTTACTGTGGTAGCTGTCTGATTATTCTTGCTTTAAGGATAAATACTCCTACATCATAAACAGTGTATTAATCAGGAATTTTTGTATTCAAAGTTGACTCATAAGAATTCAAAGAACAGAATAATTCAGGACTATCCTTAGTAAAGAAAAAAAAATTGTCAAAGAAAAGGGGAAAGCCTGTAATGCATTAAATCTTTAATGTGCTAGGTAAAGTTCTATTTGTCCTGCTAACAGCAAAGTCAATATGCCTACAAGCACAGAATAATGACAGTAGAGAATAATTTGAACAGTAATCTACAGGATGTGTTTAGCATAATCTAAGATAGAATTTTCCATTTAATAAAAAAAAATCTTGAAAAATCCATTAAAAATGTGAATATGCACCGAGAAAGTATATCGTCTGTGGAAGGTATGTCTGTGTCAGTCTGTGTGGTGCATCTATGGGCGACATCAACTGATGCAGCGCAAAAGTTTCTCACTTTATAATAGATATTTACATTTTGCTGTTATGTATGTATTGTCTGGATGCACACCCAGACATGGATGAGTGACTACATCTTTGTTATGGATTTCCCCATCTTCAACTAGTTACTGATGATAAATTGGCATTTGCTATAACACATACAACAAAAAATGATGCGACATTTCCTTTAAGGAAAGTAGTGGGATGAAGAAAATTCATGATTCATAGTCACACAAAGATCCTTATAGATACTTGTTTTGGTGTATTTTTGGTATCGTGTTCATGCAGGCCTCTGCACACATTCGTAGTCTAGTCTTAATACATAATGTCAGCAGCAAGAAACCAATTTATGAGTGCAATGAGTGCCTGGATATAAACCACCCTCCTGTCTAGTATTACAGAAAGCATTATATTTGGTGAAGGAAACTGACATAAACTTAGAACTCAGTGCTTCTATATGGACTTGTTTGTATTTTATTTCTGCTGTCCAGAAAGAAAGGAGAGCAAAATACAGTATTTCTCTGTAGCTAATGAACTTATTAATGTAGCTAATGAAGATAATGGAGCCAAGGGAAAACTAGTCATGAAAGGACTCTTCTTCCCATTCATTAGCCAGGACAAATGCACAGAGAGTAGTTAAATATACTAACCAGAATTCACCTGTTTTTGAAGTGGCCGAAATAGGGATTGCCCAAATCCCATATGTCAGACAACAAAGCTGATTGCTGAATTGCATACAGCAGTGCACTATCTAGCTTAAATTAATATTCACTTTTGTTTTTCCTTTCTTCATTTCTTATCCTTCTCTATCTTTGCTGTATTTACCCCACTCCCCAACTGTTAAAAGGTGAAATTAAGTGGTTGAAGCGAAAAACTACCATTCAGTCCTATTAATGGTTACAGACCAAAGACACCAAACTACAATATTCAGGTGCAGTGTTCAGTTAGGTCTTTGATTCTGAGGCAAAACAAATAAGGAATTAATTTCTTTTAAAGGATATAAATATATAAAAGTTATGAAGGAAAACTAACTGAGTAAGAAAGCTGCTAAATATGTGCAAGGGTCACAAAATAAGTTATGCATAAAGGCACTCTTAAACTGGACTGTTATTGGCCTCTTTCTGGGGGTATTGAATGGTCACTTAAGTCAAAAACTCTTATTCTACCCAGCTTGATAATGAGGAGTAAATATGAATACTTTATGCTTCTAAAATCAAATTTCTGTTCCAAAGATATTTTTCACACTAAGTGATGATGATTCATTCTGACATTCCTCTAAAAAATGCTGTCAAACACTATAAACTATTTTCAGTTCTAAACTCTGACATTAAGGAAAACAAGATCAGACCTCTGGTATCAAATAGCAAAGAAGCACAAAATAAAAATTAAGTAAAGTAACAGAACTGTAAGCAAATGAATACATTTAAATGAAAGAGAGTAAAAGCAGTACTTTTTCTTTTAGTATGTGGAAAATGATATAACCATTAGTGAGACAGAATTAATTATGTAATAATTTTCCAGGAAATAAATTTGTTTCTTAATAAATACTGGTGTTAATCTGAGTGTCACTTAAAGCAGAAGGGAGAAAGGGATACTATAGTCATCTGGATAAAAAGAGTATAATCAGTAATTTTCCACAGCTGTTTCTTTTCATTCTAGTTGTTTTAAAAATGTGTAGCTCATTTAATCTGAGCCGCAGGCTTATAGTGTCACTTCAGAAGCAAGTTTCTTTCCCAGCTCCAACATGAACTTGCTACCCCACCTTGGGAAGACAAATCTATTTTCTCCTCTTGGGTGTTAACAGAAAGTCTTTCAGGTTGTGTTTATACTGTGAAATCTCATTCTGTGTCAGTGATAGGCAGGCTAGCCCTGGGTTGTTGTATACAGGTGTACTGAATAATTCAGGGTCATGTGGTGCTATTAGCCTGAATATAGTTTTTTTTTCTTGGCAAGATTTGTTCCTTGTTCCCTCACATGCTAAGCGAAAGCAAATAAACACTATATGTAGTGAGACAAATGTTCCCTCTTGAAAATTCAACACAGAATATGATATTTTGAATGAAGTTCTAGCCTTAAAAAAGGGTGGTATCAATTTCCATGTATTTCAGACACTACGATGCTGTTGTACCTCATCCTTACAAGTAGTGCAGCTAATTAGTCTTGGCACAGAAGCATGTTGACATTGTCACATTGCTTGGGTTGTGTTGAAGCAGCTCAGGTATCTTCGCAAAGCTGCACAGTTCAATGCAGGCACACACAACAGGAATAAAATTCCCATTTCCCGTATTTCACTGCTTAGATAATGCCAATTCTGAAATGAAATACTGTCATTAATTAAGCATTTTTGTTAGGGAAAAATAAAGCTCATGCTAGCAAATAGCAACTAAGGAGAGAGAAGAAAGAAATTGTGAGGACAAATTTAAGGAGTAAAGTTTGAAAAGTATGTACCAAATTAATTCTTTTTATTTAAGATTATTGTTTTACAATATAATTCAATATATTACTTTAAAGTAGAAAACATAAAATTTCAAATAATAGAGCAAATCCTGCTGCTACCTTTAAGGTGAATGGCTTTCCAGGTGGAAGGAAAGATGAAGTGTATTCAAAACCTTAAATATTACTTGCAATTTAACAATATTTTTTCCTCCAAAACATTATGAAGAATTACTTTTTCTCTCAGAGTATTCACCTGTTTTCTGAATCTTAGTCTCACATAGAACAGGCAACGAGAGAAACTCACAGAATCAAAGAATCACAGAATTATTTAGGCTGGAAAAGACCTCTAAGATCATCAAACTCAGCCCATGACCTAACATCACCACATTGGCTGGACCAGAGCACTAAGGGCCACATTCAGTCTGTCCGTAAAGACCTCCAAGAATGGGGACTCCACCATCGCCTTAGGCAGACCATTCCAATGTCTGATCACTCTTTCTGTGAGGAAGAGCTTCCTAAAATCCAACCCAAACCTCCCCTGGTGCAGCTTCAGGCCCTGCCCTCTCATCCTATCACTAGCTGCCTGGGAGAAGAGCCTGGCCTCCACCTGACTACAATCTCCCTTCAGGTAGTTGTAAGGGGAGAAGGTCTCCCCTGAGTCTCCTGTTCTCCAGGCTAAACAATCCCAGCTCCCTCAGCATCTCCTCAAAAGCCTTTCCTTCCATTCTCTTCACCAGCCTCATTGCTTCTCTTAACTTGCCTTCTTTCTTGAAGTGAGGGGCCCAGAACTGCCCCCAGTACTCATGGGGAGGTTTCACCAGTGCTCAGTACAGAGGGAGAATTACATTCCTCACCCTGCTGGCCACACTATTCCTGATACCAGCCAGGATGCCATTGGCCTTCCAGGCCACCTGGGCACCCTGCTGGCTCTTGTACAGCTAGTTGTCAACCAGTACTGCCAGATCCCTCTCTGCCAGCCTGCTTACCAGCCACTCATCCCCCAGTCTGTAGTTGCAGGGGGTTATTGTGGCCAAAGCGTAGGACCCTGCACTTGGCCCTGTTAAATTGTACACCATTCGCCTCTGACCATTGACCCAGCCTGTCCACATGTCTCTGCAGCATCTTTCTCCCCTCCAGCTGATTGACATCCCCCTCCAGCTCGGTATTATCCATGAAGATTCAACCCCCTCATTCAGGTCATCAGTAAAGATGTTGAATGGAACAGGGCCTAGTACTGATCCCTTGGGGACACCATTGGTCACTGAACACCAACTGGATGCAGCAACATTCACAACCACTCTCTGTGCCCGATAATCCAGCCAGTTTCTAACCCAGCAGAGGGTGTCTCCATCCAAGCCATGGGCTGCCAGGTTTTCCAGGAGGGATCATAGAATCAACATACAGAAGTATGACAACTTTTTGTATTAAATATTTTATATCACATACATATGTATGATATATATTTGTTTTGTAACTAAGAACTGTTACAATGATACTCCTCTGATAAATGTTTTTATTACTACTGATATTGCAATGGTACTATGTAGTCTAGACGTTTTCTGAAAGTGGTTCCTTAAGTTCCAAGCATACACAGTTATATTAATAACAATATTGAAAAATGTATTTTATTCCTCTCACACAAAACGGAATAGTAATTTTTTTCTTACTACTCTATATGGATTTCAAAGGCATTTGGAAAATACCCAAGCTGGGAACAGATACCAATTTAAAATTTCTTTTATGCGAGCAGTATTTCAACAAGTTCAACCAGCAGTGTGCTTGTCTCAAAAGGTCTATCGAAGGGCTGGTACCAACAGATGCAAGTTCCACAAGCAAGTAATCTGATCTCATATTTGGGATTTAGTCCAGGATTGGACTGCAATTAAATGATTCTTTTGTGGATAAAGGGCTTGCTAGAGCTCATCTGGTGTAAAACAAGGTAGAAGCAGCAGAAGTAGATTTGATGCTGAACACTTCACTTCCTACATTACCTCCCACTTGCGAGCAGGGTTTATGGCTAGTACTATGCTGGGTTGTGCTGCATGAGCCCCTGTGGGGCTGTGGAAAAGCCTTTGGTTACTGCTGTGTTTAGCTCTGTACTTCTAGAACACTAGCACTGCTAAAATATTTGTGAAAGGTAGCTTCTGACTTTTTCTGGGGTTCTGTTTTTTGTTCCCAGTGGTGACACCAGAAGAAAATCAAAGGTTTTCAGGGGAGCACACCACCAAATTTTATCCATCTTTTATCTCAGTCATCTTCTTTTGTGCTTTACTATTGTGAGAAATTAATTGATAATTTCTTTCTCCGATGTGCCACAGTGATTGTGGTGAGATTATACCTGCCTGTGTCACGCAACCAAAATACATCAATCCATTCAGGCAGCAATCAGTTGTTAGCAGTTTGTGAGAGTAATCGGAAAATCTGAAGTCACAACATTGCAACGAAGGAAAGGCTTAAGCAATACAAATAGTATTAACATGACCCAGATTCAACTTTTGTTTCTATCACGCATTACTAGAAAGAGAGAAACAATCTAAACCTGTTAGAATGTGTTCTTCTAGTTTGAAGACCAACTGAAATAGATGTGGTGCAGCATCTAGTTAACACTGTACGGTTACACATGAGGAAGTCATGCTTCTGTCAGCAATATTTTTATTTCTTGCTTCTTTATGTTAAAGTTGTTGACCAAAGTTACTGTCACTCAAAGACTGTTTTTAGAAAATTAGTCTGTGTCGTGTCAGAGCAGAGAAAGGGAGAGGCTTTTAAGCTTTCTTTGTGTGTATGTCTGTGTCTGCTTGAAAGCCTGTTATCAGCGTGTCAGGGTGTGTGACTTTGGCGTCGTCTGGCTGTGAATCTACACAATGCATTCTGTGTCAGAGTTGCAAGGCGATCTCAGGTTAAACCAAGACCCTCATACCTACCATCACGGGTGACAGGTAGAGTGAGTTTTCAACTAATTCATCACTTTTCATCTGCAATTCAAACTCAGCATAATATCAATGTTCCAACTCAAGTTACTCCACTTCCCTTTGATAAAACATTTTTAAATTGCACTGTGTTGAGGAATATTTCCAAATTATTTCTTTTGCCCAGGAGCCTGACAGAAACCAGAATCAGGGATTCCAGTGTCAATTATCATTTGGTATGCACTTCAGTTAAACACCTGCTTAGGTGTGAATCAGTGCTTCTTTTCTGAGTCAAAATAAGAACACATTCTCTCTGAAGAATATGCCTAGATGTTTAATATTTTCACAATTACTTTTATTTGTGTATTTTTAGGTATATTTTGTGGACACAAGTGCAAGGTGCAGCTCTGACTGTCCTGAGATTTCTCTTGTCTTGTGATCAGATGGTTACAAAATATTTCTGTTTTGTCAACTGTCCAGACTGTGATGCTCCTCCAAAAGGGAAGTTAAGAATGCACACATCATTACTTTGGCAAGCTGAATGATCTGGGGCAGAATATAATGTATCATATATTAATGCATGGCATATATGTACACACACACAAAACATTTAATTCCTAATTAGGGTACATTCTGGCCAAAGTGGGGTTTGCAGCAAACCTCCAGGATTTTTTTTCCTTAGCATCAAGATAATGGAGTCTGTAATTCTGATGTACTGAATTCTGATGTTGCAGCCATACCTGCACCAGTGAATTGAACTGATCAATAGCATAACATCTATGTCATTAAAATCACATGTCAGTGTGCTGCCTCACAGAGTTTTAACCACAGCGCTAATACTGTCAGAAAGTTTTACCTAGGAGTGGCTCAGGGAAGAGAAGGCAGCCTCTTCTGAAGCCATTGTGGTCGTATGGATGCAATATATACCATGCTATTTGCCTGCTGGGAGAGATGACAAATGGTCATACTCCATTTATTTCCTTCCATATATTTTACAGCTATTTTTTTTGTATCTAAATCTTTTATTCAAATCAAAGCTATAACATACTAATTTTCAGATTTATAAATATTTTTTTAAAAAAAGTTTAGCTCCCCAAAAAAGAGGTTAAGAATGAATTTTTATTTCAGTTAAGGAATTGTCACATGAATTTTATTAAGACTATAGAATTGTGGAATATTCTTGGTCAGAAAGGACCTCTCAGATCACCAAGTCCAATCACACACACAACAAAAACCTCAAACCCTGATCAGATACAATCACCAAAATTGACTGATCTTTATAATTTTTAATGTTAGCATATCACATTTGCTTTTGTCTTTAAAGAGTTTATTGAAATAGAGAAATTATTGCAAAGAAATTAAGATGATAATTTCTTTAATCTCAGATTATTAGTAGAAATGTTCATTATTTTGTCACTTTCCTACAACAATTTCACCCAGATTTTGCGAAACGCTTGAGCATTATTATACAATTACAATATTAATACAAGTTTAATTATGAATTATTTTATTAATACAATACAATATTAATACAAGTTTTTCTAGAAAAGTCTTTTCAGTCAGTTGCTGTTATAACTCTTATGAAAATCTTGAATGAAAAATCTGGTTTTACCCATCAGTTATAAATAACAGATTGTCTTCAGATTTGTGACTAAGACCTGTTATCTGGGAAAATAATTGACCATGTAACTCATCAAAACTGTGTGCTGTGTCTCCAGATTTTAAAGGTAAAGTGACATGATCACACATATAGTCAGAAAGCATCCTGGTCTTGTGTATTTCTTTATTTTCAATGCAACATTTTATTGATCTGGAAAAGAGTGTGCATACCTCATATCCTTTCTGCGCACCTCGTATTCTCTTTGTTTGTATTGCTTTCCACAGTTTACACTCATTTATAATTTAGTCCATTATAAATTATACTGACAAAATAAATAGAACTGGTTGGTAATAGCTATATGATCCATTTGCTGCAGTTGGGCAAAAATAAGTGCTAAATCACAACTTTGATCATTTCAAGGCATCTGTGGACATTATTGTAAGTATGACATAGCAAAATGAGCTTTTGCAGTAAAATCTCCTAGCAGTATATTTTGTTATGTTCTGACATGAATGAAATAATAAAATCATAGCATGGCTTAGGTTGGAAGGGACATCAGAGAACACCTAATTCCAAGCTCCCTGCTCAGGCAGGGACATCTCTCACTAGGCCATGTTACCCAGGGCCCCTTCCAACCTGACCTTAAGCACTTCTGAAACTTGTTATGTAAACAAATGAAGAAAATTCTGCCCTCTTAATTATCCAATAGTTAGCCTGCCATTTCTCCTCTCACCTGCAGGTAACTTTGTCTTCAGAAATTTCTATAGACTTACCAACGACGTATGTAAATAAAAGCACGTTCCAACCCAAACTGTTCTATCATTCTATGATTCTATTACAAAGAGATGTGACCCTCTGTGATACTTCAACATGTAAACATTAGCATACTCCTCATCTTAGTTTAGAGAAACAACAGGAAGGAAAACAACTCTAAACTTGATGTTTGTGATCAGGATAAAATCAGGAAAGATAGAAAGTGAACTTTAAATTCATTATTGCTCCTCAGGAAGAAAGATACTGGAGCTACTGTGGAGTCTCTACATACATCCTCTGCAAGTGTAAAACTGTCAAAAGGGAAAAGAGAAACTGTTAGGGAAGAAACTAGAAATAAAACAAAAATATCAGTGAGCTGCTTCTATCTGTGCTATAATTTGCTTCTGTCCTGAATGTCATTTGTAGTTCCGATCACCTCCTTTCTACCAGAATATCTTAGAATATAAGAAAGATAAAGACAGTCATGACAAGGATGATCAAAGATGGCATATGAAAGATGAATATAAAACCATTAAAGATTCAAAAGGGTAAATATGAAATATTTGCTCACGACTTACGACAGCAAATGACCAAAAAGGAAACCAAATAAAATATTCAAACACTGTATCTACAACACACATAATAATAACCTTGTCCACGCCATATGCATTTGTGGTGCTCACAGACTCTGAATGACTACAGAGAGGTACAAGTGCGTAAGTAGTTCATTGTGAATACAATCCTTCCTCTCATGAAAGCTTTATTGTGGATTTCTGGAAATAGCAAAATTCTGCTTAAAATTTTACCTGTCTACTTGTCTTCTACTAAAAGTCTTTGAAAGTTTAACATAGGGCACAGACACTAAGGCAAGTAAACCACTTGTCTAAGTCTGAATATCTGTGCTTTCATAGTATCTTCAATAACACAAAAATTCACATTAATCATTTATAAAAATAACCATTTCAGAAAGCACCACTATCTTTTCAGAAGATACCATGCATATGATTTTCCTACATAAAATCTCTTCTGAATTGAAGAAAAAAAATATCCCTGTAACATTTAGGAAGACAAATAAATACATCACTAGACTGCACATGACCCACCTAAAGAAATTAATCCTAATGTTCAGAGTACAAGTGGTGTCTGCTGTCTAATCTCGATAAACTGTATTTAAAAGAAGATGCAGACAAAGGAAGCAGTCATTCCAGAAGGCTTTGGAGGTTTAGTTTATTTTTTTACATAATTGTAGTATTTGATGTTAATGGTTTCTTTACTAACTACATTAAAATATAGAATTACTAAACACGTGTATTAAGTTTGCATTCAAAAAGGCTGGCTATTGGTTCTAAAAGTTCTGTGGGAAGATTTCTTCTACAATAAACAAAAATTGCTCATCCAATGAATAGTTCATGGAATCTGAAGTTGTGACGAAGAATCAACACTAATGTTGTGTGTATTGGAATAATTGAACCAGAAAATATTCACATGATAAACAGGAACTCAAAAACAAGGAGAACATGATTTCTCATTTCATGCAGCTTAACCTTGATCTAATATTATTGGAAGATTATGACATGGCAATGAAGAAGAAACACTTAGATACATGATATTTTTATTAGGTCTGGAAAGGACTTCTGTGTAAAAGACTGCATGTGTAAAAGAAGAAGAAGAAATTAATTTTGTTTCTTGGTAGCAAAAGGATCACATTGGCACCAACGCAGAGAAATATCTCAAGAATTCTGAATTAGTTGCTACTAAGTAATGGTGCGGTATGGATAAAGACGGAAAGCTATAACCTTTTGCAGCCAGCTCACTACCTGATCATCCAGACCACACTGTCTCAGTTCGGCTGCAAGCATACTATGGGAGACTGTGCCAAATGCTGTACTGACATCAAGATAGACCACATCCACTGCTTTGCCATCATCCATCCACCTGGTTATGCCCTCATAAAAGGGTATCAGGTTGGTCAAGCATGACTTCCCTTTGGTGAAGCCATGCTGACTGTCCCTAATGACCCTCCTGTCCTTGATGTGCCCGGAAACAGCCTCTAGTACAAATTGTTCCATCACCTTTCCCGGGATGGAGGTGAGGCTGACCGGTCTATAGTTACCTGGGTCTTCCTTCTTTCCCTTTTTAAAGATTGGGGTAACATTTGCTATCCTCCAGTCCTCAGGCACCTCTCCTGTTCCCCAGGACCTAGCAAAGATGATGGAGAGCGGCCTAGCAATGACTTCCATGACCTATACATTTTCTTCTTCCTCTTCAGTTTGCCCAGCAGCTCCCTGTTTAACCACGCAGGTCTTCTGGCTCCCTTTCTTGACTTCCTTCCTGTTGGAATGCTCTGATTTTGGGCTTCAAAGAAGTGGTCTAAATGTTAACCAGCTATCTTGGGCCCCATTACCTGCACCTGTCCCATGGGATTTCCCCCCAGCAATTGCTTGTAAAGGCCAGAGTTGACCCTAATTAAATCCAGGGCTGTGATTCTGCTAGCTATTCTGTTCCTGACACATGAGCTCCTGAACTCCACCATCTCATAGTCACTGCAACCAAGGCTGCCCTCAGCCTTCACTGCTTCAGCCAGACCCTCCTTGAGTACAAGATCCAGCAGCAACCCTCTCCTAGTGGACTCATCCACCATTTACATCAGAAAGTTGTCACAAACAGACTGGAGGAACCTCCTTGACTGTGGATGGCTGGCTGAGTAGGTCTTCCAGCAAATATCCAGTTAAAATCCCCCATGAGAACCAGTGCCTGTAACTGTTAGGCTGCTGTCAGCTGCCTGTAGAACACCTCATCAACTTCTTTGTCCTGATCTGGTGGCCTGTAATAGACACCCACAACAGTGTCACCCATGCCAGCCTGCCCCTTAATCCGCACCCACAAACTCTCAACTCTCTTTTCATCCACCCTTGGACAGAATGCAATACACTCCAGTCGCTCTTTCACATAAAGAGCAACTCCACCACCTCGCCTTGCTGACCTGTCTGTCCTGAATAGGACATAAACATCCATGACCACATTCTAGTCATGTGACCTGTCCCACCATGTCTCTGTAATTGATACCAGATCATAATCACCTGACTGGACATAGATTTCTAACTCCTCCTGCTTGTTCCCCATGCTGCGTGCGTTGGTGTACAGGCATTTCAGGGAGCGAGCTGAGCACTCCAATTTCACCCTAGGAATGTGGGAGGCCTTGTGGCCTTCATCAAGACCATTGTGCTGCCCCACTGGTGCCCACTCAGAAATAATTCCACCTGACTTTGAATTGAGTGTAAAGGCCTCTGAATAAGCTCTGCTACTTCCTGCTCCAGAACCCTTTTTCCCTTCTGAGAGAAACCTTAAACATCTTATAAAACAAGCCATTATCAAAGAATCCAAAGCCCTGCCTGTAGCACCAGTCTTGTTGTCCAGCATTTTTGGCCTGAATCTTTCTATTCCAGCCCATGTTCTCATCCAAAAACAGAATTAAGGAGAATAGAATTTGTGTCCCAGACTCTTTCACCAACCATCCTAAGGCCTTGAAGTCTTTCTTCATTCCCCCCAGGCTATGGAATACAGCTTCCTCCCCACCTGTCTGGATGATCAGCAGTGGGTAATAGTTGATTTCACCAGGTTAGGGTGATATCCTAGTGATATCCCTGATTTGGGCTCCAGGTAGACTGCAGACTTCCCTATGATGAGGGTCAACTCTGCATACTGGTCCCTCAGTTCCCTTCAGAAATGAGTCTCCAATTACTAGTACCCTTCTCTTCTGTTTGTGGAGGAGGTGGTCCTACTACTGGAAGAACAATCTGATTTATGAGGCTGTGACAAGAATAGGTTGTTTATCATCTATATCCTTGATAGACTGGTTGTCTTCCAGAAGGGGCTCATATCTATTTCTCAGTGGCAACAGGGAAGGTGAGGCAAGCAAAGGAGGTGGTCACCTTCTGCCATGGCTTTGCACTTGCCTCTGCTCACCCCTCTTTCTTGGACGTCTGTCTTCTATCTGAGAGGTGCAGGATACAGGGCCCCCTTTATTCTGGCACTTCAGGAGATGCAGTATCAGGAGAAGCTGTTCAGATTAGCCTCTTAGATTTTTCTTCCTTTCCCAGAAAGCAATCACTTACTTTAGAGAGAAAATAATCCTGTGTTTATTTGAACAAGAGAAATCTACTGGAATGACACTGTAATTACAGAAACAAGCTTCTGGGCTGGAATGCTCTTCATACGCAACAGTATTTGCCTTCATCCTACTTCTACATCTAATGCACAAAAGTTCAAAAGGACACACTATTACTAATTGTCTCCAAGAAGGTAAGCTGTAGAGGACTAGTGTCAGAATGCAGATGATTCTCATATCTGAAATAGACGAGTAGTCATAGAATAATTAAAAAAAGCAGTATAAAATTGAAATTAAATGAAGAAAAATAGGTTAGCTGTGTGAGTAGACATTGAGTAAAGAGTAAAATTACATGAAGGGTGGTTTTTTTGTATTCCAGATTTATATAAAACATGCTGGAATATTTTTCCATAAAAAAACCCTTCTAAAATCACCTTTATGAAGTGAAGTAGTATGGGATGGGCATGCACATACAGGCAGCTGTTTGTATAGCTGTCGATCGATTGGAAAATACAAATAGTCAATAAAGTAAATGTAATTTCTAAACGAGAAGACTTGGAAGACTTCAGGATAAATATGTAAATCAAACTCATAGTAAAAATCCACAAGTTCATCTTGGAATACTTAATTGCAAAATATGTTTGCATTGTTTTCTGGGGTTGGTTTCTTTTTTTTTGGAGTTTTCATTCCTAAAACTCTTATGTTACAACACTGGATCTAGTATCTTACTTAAGAAAATAGTAGTATTAAAATGTAACATATGTATATGTAAAAGTTGTTCAATATACAAAGTTTTCTATTCCTTTGTTTTCAATGTACTAGGGCAAGACAACTGTTTTCAAAGCCATGACTATAGTTTTGAAATTCCAGTTTAAATACTACAAAGAATCTTGAGATACATTTTTTTTTTAATTTCTAAGGATCACAGAGTCACAGAACATTAGGGATTGGAAGGAATCTCGAAAGATCGTCTAGTCCAATCCTCCTGACACAGCAGGATCACCTAGACCCAAGTTGCACAGGAACACATACAGGCAGGTCTTAAACATCTCCAGTGAAGGAGAATCCACAACCTCCCTGGGGAGTCTGTTCCAGTGCTCCGTGACCCTCACAGTAAAGAAGTTCCCCCTTGTGTTGAGGCGGAACCTCCTCTGCTGCAACCTACACCCATTGCTCCTTGTCCTNCTCCAGATGTGGTCTCACTAGTGCAGAGTAGAGGGGAAGAAGAACCTCTCTCAATCTGCTAACCATCCCCATTGTGATCCACCCCAGGATGCTGATGGTCTTCTTGGCCACAAGATCACATTACAGGCTCATGGTCATCCTGCTGTCCACCAGGATCCCCAGGTTCCTTTTTCCTACATTGCCTCCCACGGGTCAGTCCCCAGCTTATAATGATACTTGGGTTGTTCTTGTCCAGATGACAAGACTCTACACTTACCCTTATTTCATTACATTTCTCTCTGTCCAGCTCTCCAGACTCTCCAGGTCTTGCTGAATGGCNCCTTACTTCCTGACTTTTTCTCTAAACAAACCGCCCGCTCTGCTTTTTCATAGGCTAACCCAACACGGACATCCGAGGCAGGTCCAGGACCAAGTGACACCTTCCCCCAGGACAAGTCCCCTGCGGGGGAGGAGTCCTCCAAAACAAAACAACTCCTTTTCTTTTCTTCTTCATGAAAGCAGAACTGCTGTACGTTTGAAAATGCTAGCAATTTTCAAACCACAACACTAGACTCCACTAGATACAGGCCTCCAACTAAACTCTGTGCCACTGAGCACTACTTGCTCATTTCTATCCTGCAGCCAGTTCACGATCCACCTCACTACCTGATCATCTAGACCACACTGCCTCAGCGTCATGTAGTGATAGGACGAGACGCAATGGTTGTAAGCTGGAACACAGAAGGTTCCACATCAACCTGAGAAGGAACTTTTTCACGGTGAGGGTGATGGAGCACTGGAACAGGTTGCCTAGGGTGGTTGTGGAGTCTCCTTCACTGGAGATGTTCAAGGCCTACCTGGATGTGTTCCTGTGTGAGTTGGTTTAGGTGATCCTGCTGTGTCAGGGGGATTAGACTAGATGATATTTCTAGGTCCCTTCCAATCCCTAATGATTCTATGATTCTATGAGTCTATGAAATGCCTTAGTCAAGTCAAGATAGACCAGGTGTTCTGCTTCTCTCTTTAAATATAGATTATGACACTGAACTCTCCACCCAGTACTTCACAGTATCATTATTTCTCCTGTGGTCCTAGATTTGCCTGCTCTTCATCGAAGTAATTGATTTCACTCTCTGTTCCTCACATTTTTTTTGGAGGGGGAAACAGCTGTCTCCACACAGTGCTCAGGTGCAGTAACAGTGGAAGTGCTATTAGGTTATATGTGTTGTCTGACTGATATTTGAAGATATATTTTACGAAAGACTGGAGAGAATTAAACTACATGTGCTGTTCTACTAGGTCTCAGGCCAAGGCGCAGGTGAGTGCTTTGCAGAATCAGCATTATTTAGGTTCTAAAGGGCTTGGGGATATCAACAACTCCAAGCCTTTAGTCTGGGCTTAATCATAGCCAAGCTGTTAGGTGGCAGTACATTAGCACTGCCCTTAGCACTGTAAAGTCCTAACCCATTCAGAGAGTCTGAGGAAGGTGATCTTTTTAATAGTCTGTGAAGCAGTCAAAGAGCCACAACAGTGGATAAGGAAGAGATAGTTTCAACACGCTGACTCACAGGGTTTGTTCCATGGGAGCCAACTCAGCCAGAATAAGTGTCCTTCTGATTTGATCTCAGTCAATATCCCCTTTATCTTTCTCTCACTGACCCAGACAGGGAGTCTCACTTTTGATACTCACTTTCACCACCTCCTCTGCTCAGCAGAGGCATAGGACAGGTTGAGTTATGAAAATTACTCAGAGGAAATAATTTTGCTTGCAATGTTATTACCTAACAATTTAGCAAACAAATAGGGAGAGTTTGTCAATGATTAATTGATAATTTTCAGTGAGTGAATAATTGATAACTTTCAGTGAGCAAATAACTGATACATTTCAGTCAGCAAATAATTAATACCTTTCAGCAAATGAACAGAACACTTTGATTTTGAGGCTATTGTCTGAACAAACCACTGCAATTCATACAAAACTCATATACATTGCTATATGTAAAGCAGAAAAAGAAAAAGAGATGAGAAAGTCATAGATAGAGGAGAAAAAGAAATAGAGAAGGGATAAAATGTCACTACCTTTTGGTTCCTGCATCATCATTATGTGGCAAAACTTGTTCCTTTAGGTGGAGAGGGTGAAGGCTCTCCCAAAATGACAGTTCATTTGGTTTTGATGACCAAAGGGTGTCACCCTTCCTGTGTACTTTAGTGTTCAGTGTTCTGAGGTCTTTCTGTGGTTTCCATCAGTGAGTTAAAACAAAAGATTACCTTGAAGTTAGTTGACTAAATCAGTAACCTTGAAGATATGCAGGGTACAGGCTTTGTCTCCTCAGCACAGACAAGGGATCAGTCTGTACCCTCCACACCTCCACCTCATCTTCACAAGGTACTGACAGGAATCATCCACTTGAAGTTGTTGAAGATTGCACCACACAGAACAGAGCAAGTCTTAAATTTTAGACAACAAACAGTTGGGGTATTTGTGACAGAACAGACCGCTCTTATAAGTGCTAGATAGACACATCTCACCATATAGATAAATGCTGAAATATAGATTAAAAAATTAGAACAAGAGTTTATAAATTCAATGAGCTTCTAGTGGGAGATATTCAAAGTGAGGAACAGATCATCATGTAAATCAGCGTGAAAAGGCATTTCTATACTTACAGTGGAAATTCACAGAACTGATACAGCATAAAAATGAATTTGTTCTCAATCTTAGAGCTGGTACAAGACAGGAAACAAAATAAAACACAACCACCAAATTGTTACGTTAACAATGATGGTAATAAATTTGCAGTCATGTTTTTGAATTAGTAGCATTCTCATTTTGAGAAAACATCGACAGTATACAGACCTCAAAATTTCATAGAAACTCTTAACAAAATACTTAAGCAAACTGAAATGATAAGTACAAATAAAACTTTCTGTGTTGACTGAGTCCTGGAGTGATGGCTGATTTTTCTCATAGAGCACTTAAAAATCAGTGTTTAATTCTTCTTTTTCTCAGCTCTAGATCACAGGTCATATACTTAACTACACACATCTATTTAAATAAACAATGTGCTTATGTGTACTTATTCATTCTCCATGGCTGCAGTCCAGCTCTAAGGAGAGAGGGGCAGGAAGGATGTGGTAAAGGGTGACACAATTATCTTTGTCAGAAGAAATCAAGGAGCAGATATTCAACTGACACACCTTAATATATTCCATTGCTCTAAGACGTTAATCTTGTAATACTTATTCATGTTGCTGAAAGCTTTGGAACACAGTTGTTTCATGAAATTTGCAAGGTATCACTGGAGCTAATTCTGTGCTATAATATCTACATTCCTATAAACTCTGGGACAAGTACTCAGATGTCCAAACCAACGGGTTGCAATGAAGTAAATCAGGAAAGAAAGGTCATGTCACACCAACAAACGTTTTTTTCACAGAAACAAAAGAATAATGTTTATCATAACAATGAGACCTACAAAAGAACAGAATATTAAAGACATTTAACTTTTTAGATACAATTAATGCATAACCAAAACCATTCCATCATGATTTAGACATGCTTGTGTATTCTTTATGTGTTTTCCACTTAACTAACCATAAAATGTATACCATGTAAGGCATAAAATTGTTAGATCACAGTCAGCCTTAATTTTAGAGTAGATGTACAGATGCTTCCATTAGCTCTCTCTGCTCTCCTTTGCCTGCTGACAGGTAGCTTGGAATACTCCTAAAACTAAGGTGAGTAAAATACTCTTCCAGCCCAGTCATCATGCTCAGATTTGTAGTCCCTTAGATTTAGTGAAGGACCAAATATTTTTATAAGCTCTGAGTATTTTCCAGTTGCCTTTTATAATAGTTGGGACGACTGGGACAGAAAACACCTTTTTCTTCACAGCTAGACCTACGAGTGCAGAAAAGATTGCAACTCTTTTCCATCGGTCCTATCTTTACCTGTCACTTCTAAGATTCTGTTATGCAGGTGAATATGTTTGCTTCAAACTGGGTGGTTAATTTCCACACAGTTGCAAGGTAATTGTCCAGTGTTTATTGATGACATTAATGAATTCACAGGATCTGATTCTCTGAGAAGACAAAATAAAATATGAATTGATTTTTTGATTTATGATCAGATTGTTGGGGACCTCATAAGATGTATGTATATCTAATAAAGCAGAGCTAGTTCTCATTTCATTATGTTCTGCAGGTTTGCAGTTAATACATAAGAACAACCATCTCATTGTCAAGGTCTTTTCCTTGCAGATGCATGCAATAAAATTACAAAATTTACCACCCCTCAAATATTTGTAGACATTAATGAGGTCACCCCTCAGTCTCCTCTTCTCCAAGCTAAAGACACCCAGCTCCCTCAGCCTCTTCTCATAAGGGAGGTGTTCCACCTCTCTTATCATCTTTGTTGCCCTACGCTGAACTCTCTCCAGCAGCTCCACATCCCTCTTGTACTGAGGAGCCCAGAACTGGACACAATACT